>JAVCKT010021152.1:48309-61919 GCA_032273925.1 Rhynchotus rufescens
CAAAAAAAAAAAAAAAAAAAAAAAAAAAAAAAGGATAGCTTGTCCTTCCTTGCCATATTTGAAAATCATAGTCAGGACTAGAAGCAAATTTTTATTCTCATTTAAACAGTCTCCTGCTGTAGTGAGATGGAGGATGAAGCAGAGGGGAAATGTGACTGCCTAAAAGCAGGAGGAATCCTGAGGGCTTTAGGCTTGAAAATGTTATAATTGAGCTGTTTGTGGGTTGGAGGTTTCTTTCAGGAGAAATTTCATCAAACCAGAAATGAAGTGTATATGAAATGCTTGTTGGCAGTCACAGCTTGTGGTACTAGGCTTTTTGGGTGGCATTTTTATTTTTATATGTTTTCTAAATTTCTCTTCATCCAACTTGAAAAGACTTACGTTGGGTAATTCAGATCTCATTTTAAAAAAAGAAAAACCTTTTTCTGAGCTTCTGGAACTCCCTCGGTTGTGCTTTCTGCCTCCCTCGGTTGTGCTTTCTGCCTCCTTTGGTTGTGCTTTCTGCTCTTCTGCTGCTAAGGCAGGTAAGGGCGCTCAGGGAAAGGCAGCGAGAAGGGGCCTGTGCGTTTTGTGTCCTCACTTGGTTCTACTCCTGTTGTTTAACTTGACTCTAACTTTTAAAATTTCAATCCCCACTATTGTCTTTTGAGAAACTTGCAGATTAAGCAACTCTGGATGATTGAGTCACTGAATGTATTTTTGTTACTAAGAAAAGAAAAAAATGCAGTTCTCCAGCTTCAGATTTTTTTCAAGGACAACAGACTCTGAGTCAAGTTTGGTAACATTTTTGTTTGCATTTGGGATCAGTTGTTTCTGCCACCAGGTCACTGGCAGAACTGGAATAACAGGCTCCTTTCTGCCCTTTCCAGTTCATTCGACCCACTGAGCTGCTTCACATGTGTCCTGGAGAAGTGCAGGTCAGGTTTGTTTTCCTGCTCCTCCCTTCCAGCAAAATGGGAAGTGTAGGAGCAGGTTACAAAGAATTTAAGTGAGGAAGGGAGCTGGATGATATCCAGTGATTCTCCATGGACTCACATGAGGAGGCTGGGATGATTTTCCAGTTGATGCCTCCAGCTGTGGAGAGGTGACCTGTGATCGGGAACCTAACTGTGCATGAGGAACGGGGAAAGGTCTGAAGGCTGATACCTTCCTGAAGCCTGCAGAGGAGGTCTAAAGGGTTTTCTCTAAAGAAATCACAGTTCTAGAGAAATAAAACCAAAGAAAGAAACAATCCAGGAATGAAAATAGCAAAGCTCAACAGGAGCAAGGTGCACTGAGACCCAGTTTGTCCCTTGCTTTGCTAGACATCAGCTTAAATTTCTCTTTATACAGTGTTTTGGTTCTCTGCTCTTGGGTCTGTTTGAGAAGCCAGATCTGAGCACGACCTAGTTGGACTTTGAGCTTCCGATCAAATGAAATGATCTGGGTGGGACATTTTAGCACAACTGAAATGAAGTTTCCCCTTTTTTTTCCCATCAGTGTTGCTGTGACATTTACAGTTTTGACAGAAATTGGTGTTTTGTTTGTGCTTCCGCTTTATTTCCCTGGAACCCAGCAAGGGGAGGGACTCTCTGTGCTAGGAAAATACAAGAAAAAAAAAGTTAACTTTCCAGTAAAGCCACAGGGTGTCAAATCACTCCAAATTGCTGTTACCTTAAGACAAAGGATCTGCTCGGGGCTGCTTTGGGACTTCACAAGGGATTTTTTTCCAGCCCTCCCTTTCTCCCCCACAGAGGTTAAGTCAGCGACTTTCTTGCCACCCACCGATAGTCCCACACAGCCAGCTGCAGCATTGACCCCTCAAAATCCAACACGTGAACCAAGGTGGTGAGATTTCACCAATTCCAGCCCACACTCTCCCTTCCCTCGTCACAGCTGCTAAATACTTTAAAAGATTTATTTATTTATCATTGTTATTTTTAAACAGAGCAACGTAGCAGCGGAGGAGCTGTTTTCTTGCTCGCTGCTGGGGACTAGGCTGAGATGTTGAGACGACTCCCATCTCCTACCTCCTGCAGCCCCGTGGTCACCCTGTCCATCTATCAGCTTATACCTGCCCCTGCTGCAGACAGCTGATGGTTGAGCTAACTGTACATGCTCCTAATTTCTCACATTAATTAATCCCTGCCTCCTCCTCCACCATCAGCTTTTCCCATGCTGCCCATCCTTTTCCCAGCCCTTTGCATATCAATATTGTGCTGGTACTGGCTGGCCTAGAGACACATATATCTTGTTGGAGAGGGTCTATTTTTCTGTATTGTTGGCCTGCTTTCCCTTTATGCTGTGAAATACACTGCACATCACCTTCCTGTTCCCAGGAGCTTTCCCTCTGTCAAGGCCAAAGGATCATTTTTCACCCTGTTTTTGACCGCTTCCCTTCCCCTGCCCTTAGGAAAGATGGCTTTGGCTCAGCACTGAGGGTAGGAAAGGCAGAAGTGGGTCCTTAGGGCTGGTTTATAGGATCTGAAGCAAATGAGGCTGAGCTGAGCAGCTCAGCTTCTAAGTAAACTGCTCTGGAAGCCGGAAACGAGCAGTAATTGTGCTCGTGCTAACGCGCAGTGTCACACTGGCGGCTGCCGGGTGGGCTAATCCCAGCTGGCTCAGGGGATTAACTCGTGCGAGCGGAGGAGGGTTGTGAAGCCTTGATTAAATTGTCACCGAGGTGGAGGTATTTTCAGAAGGAGTAGTATTCCTTTTTAGAGAAAAAAAAAATGCACATAATATTCCTTTTGCTTAACTGTGTTATTAAGGACAGCTGAGATCAGAGTAATTATTTTGAAGTTCAGTGTATGGCCACTTTTATATCTGGCCGTACAGAGGAGGTTGGCCACTGGAAGCAGGGTTGGAGCCTAAGTATTTGTTGCTGGAACTGGCAGGCTTGGCTTCAGGCATCACCAGGATTTATTAGTATTATTTTGAAATTTCTTTCATTGTGTTTTTCCGATCCTATTCTGCTTCAAAATACATCTACGAAAGCATTATTTGCATATGGGGCTTTGCTAAATTCATGGAACTAATCCCATCCCCTCTCTCTGCTGTCCATGGACAGAAAATTGCTTTCCAGTTTAACTGGAAAGTCCACAGACATAATTGGCAGGCAGTAAAATTATTTTAAAAAAATTGCAACTGAGCAAAGCAGAGAAAGGAAAAAATACCTTGAAAATATATGGTGTCCCCAGAGAGAGGCGTGACAAAACTTCAGTTGCTTCCAAAATACGTTTCTCAGCAAGGTGTGAATCTCTCCTTGCTGGTGCCAGACTGCGCCACAACCCCATGGACACCGTGACCTGGACAAATCCAGCCCGTGCTGGGATGTTCTCCTGGCCCTGGATCTCTCTGGCTGGGTCAGTGGCCACCAGGCCCTGGGGGCTCTTAGATGGCTCCGTCTGCCCCACAGAGAGCAGGGTGTCCACAGGGAGCTCCCGCTGGGAAGTTTCCCAGCCCTCTGCTCCCTGGGAGCTGTGGCGGCTGCCTTTGATGCCCATGAATCACCACTCTCGCTGTGTGATCCCGACACCCTTCCCACAGACCTGCAAGACTCCCTAATGACCCAAATTAATGTCACTTTTCTCTGATGCAGGCATGTGTCTTCCCCAGCGCCTCCCTCGGGGCACGGGGCAAGTGTTGCTCGCGTTGCTTGTGGGCCTTCCTCTGGCCTCCCGGCCTCCCTCCTCGCCTGGCTGCTGCTGACCCGGTTGTCCCACTGCTCCGCGACAGCCTCCAAGAGATGAAAACCTCTCCCTCAGTCACTGGCAACGGTGACACCTCATAGGAGCCAGCGGCCCAGGTAGCTGCAGGAGGTTAAAAATCAACCTCACGATATTGTTTGGGACTAATGGGCCTTCTGTTGTTCCTGCAAGTGGTGCCACTGTCATTCAAAGTGACCTGGAGCGTGGCGGGAGGCATGGAGGGAACTGGAAATGTTGGTGGTTTGTGGTACAAAACAAAGCAAAACAAACCTTTGGAGGGTGACTTTGGTAAAAGGGGAAGGGAGAGCTCAGCATGTGCTGCCCCATGGAGGGGGATGTTAAATAAACATTTCACTCTTGTGCTCAGAGGCTGGGAGATTTTTTCCTCATCGCTTGACTGCCAACGGGGAGTTACAGGAGGTGTCTTGGAGAGCCACCAGCATTCAGGTGATTTTTATTTTATTTAATCTTTCTGTCTAAAAGCACACCATGAAATAGATGGGTTCTAGGTCTAGTCTCTGCCTTCTGCAGCCAACCAGGTAAACTGGCCCAGACTTTGAACTCAGCCCTATCAGGTCATGGGTTTCTCCTGCGGATGTGACCAGAGGCACCAATGTTAGTTGGAGTCAGAACGTGAGTTAACCGTGCAGTGGGGAAACATCCCCAGGGTGGCTTCCGAAATCTCTAATGCCATCGTCAGTCTTAACTTGCGGGAAAACAGAGAGATTTAACCTGAACTTCTAATGTTAAAATAGGAGAGGAAAAATATTGCAGTGTTCCTTTTAAATTTGTCCGAAAGGAGCAAAGAAATACTTGCTGCCCCTTACTAAAGACAGAATACTTGGAAGGTTGCTTTTTAAGAAGTCCTTATTTTTTTCCTCATAAGTTGGTCTATGAAGAAAAATAAACAAACAAAAAACTATTTTCAGCAAAGATTATCTAGTAAGAGAGTTTTTTGTTTTTGCATCAAGCAAAAAAAAAAAAAAAAACAAAAAAAAACCAAGTCCTTGCACTCAAAGGTCTGATTGGTCTGATTATGCCAGAGCAAGCACAAAGGGTATTACAGAGGTATTAATTACCTACACTGTTTGTGTAGTTGCGGGTTACACTTGCTATTTCCTGTAGGAGTCTCATGCCAGTAGTGTTTTCCATCCCAAACTGGATGTGATGCTGAAGTGCCACACACAAGAGGAATTTATGAGGAACAGCCTTGAGTTGCGTTAAACCCATGATTTAACATGACTTAAAAAACAAAACACCCAGGAAAAGCAGATGAGGAAATTTACCACCATTCAATTAAAGTCATCCTTTCCTGTTGTTGAGTGTGTGCTGGGCTTTCCAAGTTCACTGGTCTTTGCTGGGATAAATGACTCATGAATCTGATAGGAAAATACGCTTGGTTTAAGCCAGAGGCTAAAGCAGCTCTCTGGTTACCTGAGTAAACCCGGGTTTTGTTCTGTTCTTAAGTTACCTGCTAAATCGAGGACAACAGGAAGCTTCGTAGGGTGAAGCCAGGTCTGCTAAACTCAGTCCGTGAAGCCCTCGTGAAGATGCTCAGAGATGTTGCTGGGAAAACAGGACAGAAAAGCTGGTGCAGTGATTGGGTTGCCTGGAGCTCTGGAGCCCTAGAGCAAAGGTGTTGTCCAGCACAATGTGCCCGTAGTCAGGACACGTGTCTGCCCTCTGTCCAAGTTCTCTATACATTTGGAATAAGAGCTGTCAGTCACAGAAGGGTGTGATGAGTGTATGTACCTGGTTGTGAGACTGGTCAGAGTGTACTAATGACAGCCATGAAACTGGCTAAAATATTTGGAAATCAGACTGTTGGATGTATTGGAAATGGAGAGGTTTGTTCACTTTATTAATTCTAGAAAGAGAGATGGGATGTCTCTGATTTTTACTGTGCAATGCCAAAAAGTGCAAAAGCAACATCAGTTTATTTCAGGTCAGTACTGCAGGCCGTGTAGGGGAAAGATGGATTTTGGCTTTTATTTGCCCGCACTTAAGTACAGGCATAAGATTCAAAGTGTCTAAGACCTCTTGGATGGTGACTGAAGGTCTGATTTTAAAAAAACAACAACCTAAACCTTAAACCTGTTTGTTAGAGCATATGGCATGACTGGACCTATGATATTTCAGGCACAGCTTTAAGGAATAGAGCACCCAGTTAAATCTAAAGTATTTGCCAAGCATTGCAGCTTCACTCAGAAGAATCTTAATACCAGCCTTGCTTGTCCTCCTTGCCAGGGACTCAGGAGTTTGGCTGGGACAGATGGGAGGAAGGGTTTCCCACCACATCTCTGTGAGAACTCTCTACTGTCCATGCTGAGACTTGCAGGAGAGCACTTGTATTTTCAGTTTGGAGGATCCATGTGGCCAGGAAACTCCAATTAATCCATTTTATGGAGAGGAAGCAATTTTCAGAGGCTCATTATATTAATTTTACTTTGTTTTAATTGGTGTTAGCATATCAAATACTGTGGAAGTCATCTATATTTTCTTCTGGCCCTGCTTGGTTTTTCGGTCTGGGTAAAGTACAAAATCTCTGCCTGCTTCGTGGAGCACTACATGGGTCCAAATCAAGTCTTGGAGAGCTACTATTAAAAAAGTAGAAAGGATCATAAAGAAACTGCTCAAGGAACAAACACCTGCCAAGGCATGGCTAAATGTTACTGCTTGTGGCAGATGTTTATGGAAAAATGGAAAGTTTTTAAATTGCTTAATTACTGAATAAGCAGAAATGCTGAGAGAGGGAAATGATCCAATTTTAGTATGCCTCTGTTTTAAATGATTGCAGCATGGTTCTGTCCATCCCAGGAAGTCTGTGCCATATTGATTCACAGCCTGACCTAGCTTAGATGAAAAAGGTTGATGCAACAAATCACCAGCAGGAATGTTTTGGATTTCCAGCGCCGGGATGATGCTTGGCATCCACGCAGAACAGCAACCCCAGGTGCTCCAGCTTTGAAGATGATCAGATCCAGACCCTGCTTTCATCTCAGTTACGTATCTAGTTGAAAGGACCTTGACGTAATCGTGTCTGTTTCACGTTTAAACGAGACCTGCTCAAAAACAACTTGAATAATTCGTGTGTGCATATGAGAATCTCAAAGCTTTGGCCGTATCAATTAATTCTTGAAGGAACCTCATGAGGTAAGTATTATCTTAATTTATATATATGAGTTGAATGAGACACAGAGAGGGGATGTTTTGCTCTATGTCAGTTCTGTATCAGGTAAAGCGCACCAGTCCTTAGCCAACCTCTATGAATCATCCTAGTGGGCTGAATAACACCCAGCTGATCTGTCTCTGAGCCATGCAGCGCGGAAACCGTAATATTCTCATCTTCCACATGCTGCCTTTCCTTGCCCACGGAGTGATGTGCAGACACAAAGTGATAAGAATAAGTGATAAGAGAGACCTCACTAGTTCTGTGGTCCACGTGAATGAGAATTGTTGGCTCCTCTATGGAGCCACTGAACCAAGTAGGTTTATGGCTTAATCCCAGGGTTCCTTTGCCCATTTTCTGACAAGGAGAGCTGTTGTTTGTATTATTGTGCAAAGTTTCAGCCCCTCTTGCAGCTCTTTCAGCATCTCTTTGTTGTTGCTTGTTGTTAGGTTGAGATTCTAGGTGATTGCTTCTCCCTCCACCTCCCAAAGCCTTGGAGTTCCACCAAGGTCCTCCCTGGAGGAGAAAGTAGTTCTTAACACTAAGAGAAGAAAGTCTTTGACTTGCAAAGCTCTCTCCAGTCTCTTGTGTCCCCTGTATGGAATTGCTTGTAGCCTCAGGGACCAGCTTGGGTCTGTCTGAGCTGAATTGCCTCCTCGTGGGATCAAAGACAGGACAAGGAAAGGACAGGGGAAGGAGACCCGTAAGAGGGAGAAGACAGAAATCACAGTTGATTCACCCTGGAGATGTTTATGGTGTCATGAAACTGCCCCCGAGACTGATTGTCTTTAACGAGTTATTCTCCTGGAGCACCAATGTTTAGTTTAGTTTTTCCTTTAGATCTTATTTGATGTACTGTGTCTTTTAAAAAGTGTACATGATCTGCAAGTGTTTTATCCCTTTTTAGCTGTTCCTTTTAAGAAATTTTCTCACTTTTATGTTTTCCCCTTTTTAAAGCTAAGTGATGGATTTGATAAATTCTTATGACAAGTAGAGTGATTCTTTCTTAGCTGCAGCTTAAACTATCCATATCTTGCTTGCCAATCAAGCCTAAATCAGGTGTCGTTGATCCTCTTCCTTGTAGATTCTCTCAGTTGCACAAAACCCAAGCATTTAAGTTGTCTAAAAATTGAGTTAATGTGTCATACCTGCTTGAAGCACATAAGTACAGCTAAATGTAGGTAAGTGGATTCTCCCATTGCAATTCAATTTTGCTCAGATTTCATTCTCTAATATTTCTGTATGTCAGAAATACCATTACCATTCCAGTTTGAGGGGCAGTAATATGTCCCTATTACTCTATTCCTTTTACTTCTCCATATAATTTCTATTCATGTAGATCTCTTTGAGGAGAGAGATTGAGTCACTTTATTTCACTGATTTTTTTTTTTTTTTTTAAGCATATGTCTAGTACTTTCCTTCCCTCACGGGCATGAGCTATTCTCTTATTTGTCTTGTTCAAGTGTAGAATAATAGCATTTTACTAATTGCTTCCACTTCCTTTCTAGCAGTTTTCCAAGATGCATGTGTCCTCAGTATCCTTTTTTTAAAGTCAGGCAGACTAGTTCATCTCTGTTTGCTGAGCAGTGCTGTTTGTGCTGAAAGAGTGATAAATGTGATAAATGTGATAAATGTGATCTTGCTCTAGCTCTCTATCTTTTCTTTCTTTTTTTTGGTGGTATGTGTAGGTGTGTGTGTGCATGCGTGCCTTACATTTATTGAGATGGATCTTTTCTGTTTTCCACCTTAACTCCGTTGCCTTCTGTTCTGTCCTTTCTCTTCATGGAGGGATTTCAGG
Organism: Rhynchotus rufescens; assembly: GCA_032273925.1. NCBI lineage: Eukaryota > Metazoa > Chordata > Aves > Tinamiformes > Tinamidae > Rhynchotus > Rhynchotus rufescens. The sequence continues at coordinate 56,966 of JAVCKT010021152.1, forward strand.
GCCTCACCCAGGCTGAATGTTCTTCCATACCCATTAGCTTCCCCACAGTCTTTAATTTAAAAGCTCTGCTGTAATTCTTCATAACTCCATAACTCCCACCTCCTTTCTATCTTGTTTACGTAGGTCTTATTATTTCTGCGTAGGCTCCACTATTCTAAATAGTTTTTTTCCTTTTATAATAAACCCAGCAATATCTGTGGCAACATCCTTGCAAGCTTCAAACATGTATTATGCATACACAGAGATATTTAATATCACTTATCATTCATCTGCAGGATCTGAAGCGCCCTCCCCTGCCTGCCCACTTGTGCTCCTGCCTTTGCCACAGTTAATGGCACCATCAGTCATGCTGCAGAGTTACGCCCAGGCAGTATTAGGAAATGCTCCCTGCTGCCTTGTAAATCTCTGATGCCACCACTAATAGCCGAGGGGAGGAATTCCAGGCCACGGTAGTCGGAGGGGAGCAAAATGAAAAGGGGGAGGTCACACATCCCCTATCCTGGTGGCCTTTGGGAATGCTGAGGTTTGCTGCTCTAGAGGAAATGTTGTCTGCTTAGGGTTTTTGGCTGGGTGCTGCAGTTGGGCAGCACATCCAAGGCCATGGATCGGGCAGCTCCCCATGCTCTGCCCCTGCCACCTCGGCATGGTCACGGATGCTGCTGTGGCTCGTGGCAGCAAAGAGCAGGCTTCCACCTCAGCCCAGCTCCATGGCCATGCATGCTCAAGGGGCAGCTGGGCTCTTGGGGGCACGAAGGCTTTGCATGGACAGTGTTTTCCTGCCCTCTGGACGTGCTCGCCGCAGCACTGTGCCGGAGCCCAGCGGCCTGGAGCGCCAGAGGCTCCCACCTCGGGCAACGCGCAGGGTTTGGCTCGGGGCGGGAGGGCTGGTACGTGGGCCACGGGAGCTCGCTTATCTCTGTGGATGCGGCCTCCCGCGCTGCAGCGGCGCTGGCCGGCACGCAGGGACTCCCTCTAATCCCTTGCCACGACTCGGCGCATCAGGAAGTTGCTTGGGAAGCCGCACGGCTCTTTCCCAGGAGATAAGTGGGGAGTTTCTGCCTACACACCAGCGCTGCGGAGCTTTCCCATGCTGCGAGGGAGGCACCGGGGCGGCCTCCACCCCGCGGGAGCCCCGTGGGCCGCCTGGGAACGTCCCGGGCCGCTCGGTGCGGAGCAGGGGCGGCAGCGCGGCCGGCCGCGCCGGCCCGGCCCGGCCCCGGCCCACGCTGCTGTCCCCCCCTGTCCCCTGCTGTGGGGCAGAGCCGTGCCCAGGACACGCAGCCACGCAGGCCTTGAGTCCCTGAATCGCCTGCTCTGGGAGCTAGCGAGGCACAGGTCATCAATGGTCTCAAACCGTCAATGGCTTAAGTAGGCTGGACTAAGTAAGCGCAGCTCCATTTTTTTTTTTTCCTGGAAGGGCAGACTGGGTGTTTCCAGGGGGCACGGGAAACCCTTCACGAGCTTCAAAACAAACATCTCAACTTTGACTCCTGAGTAATGCCACTGATTTCATTTGACAAAGGTCAGGGGGGACTTCACTGCCGCCATCCCCAAGGAGCGTGACAAATGTTGCTCGAACAAAGGAACAAATTGTTCGGTGCAAATCTGCTCAGCAATTACCTTGCCATAAAGGTATTTACAGCAGCTACTGTGAGATAAACTTGCTTGTTTCCTATTGTTTTTCTAAGAGGGGGGAAAAAAATGCTCCAGCCGTTTTGTAGTCAGTTTAGGCAATAAATGCAATTTTATTGTCTTCATTGAATGCTTTAATGGATCTTGAAAAATATTAATACATAAGAAAATGTATTTAAAATCTGTGTTCTACATACACATTTAAATTGCATCCAGAAACTGACCTTACAATATTCTGAGCTTGCAAGGTTGGAAGACACTGCTAGAAGTTGTGCTTGCTATATAAATTCAACATCTCTTGTGCACACTCATTCCAGTGCAGTCTGTAATTACCAGGATCTATGCTATTTTCTCTGGTTTCATAGATGATAGGGTGCTCTTTTTGCCTTTTGGGCTCAAGTGAGCTTCTAATATGGAGGGGAAAGGAATCAGCAGTGTAAGATACCAGAAGCAAAAGATTTTATAGGATGTTAAGGAGATTTGTTACCAGGACAAATCCTGATCAGATTGGCAGGAAGAAAACCAAACCTGAGCCAGCAGCAAAATGCTTTCCGGCCCGTGGGTTACAATGCGGTGTCATTGTGGATCTGCAAAGGCAAGTGCCCATCTGCCTCCTTGACCTCTCCTACTTGGCAGCCTTTTCTTTGCATTTTCAACTGAGAGGCCAACGTGGGAGCGAACACGGGAACCTAAACTGCGCGTGCAGCCCTCCCGCTCGTTGCAGTACGTCCTGGTGCGGGTGCTTTGGCTGGGCAAGGTGAAGGAGACGTTTCATCACTCTGGCATGTGCATAAGTAGAGCCCGTGCCTGGGCCAGTCCTGTCCGTATTTTTCACCAGCATGGAATAAAACAATGGAGAGCAGCCCCCTTTGATGGGAAGTCTGTGCGTGGCTGCATAATGGGCAGGTGATAGTATCTACTCTCACTGCAGAAGAGGAGCTAGGGTGACTAGTCCTTTCAGTGGGTATCCCAGGAAAGCTGCTGCTTGCATGGGAGTGTGGGCTCGGATAGAGCCCCGGGCCAGAGACAGCCTGTCCATGCAGGATTTCCAGCTTTTGTTTGGAAGTTTGGGCGACCTTTAGAACTCCTGCCATGCCTGTGCAAGCAGTGCCCCCTCACTGAACTCTCTCTTGGTTCACACACCACTGGTAAGAGGGATGATGCTGGTAAAGGACCAAGAAATAGGGATAAGGAGAGAGCTGTGGCTTTGAGCAATCTCAGGTAAATTACTTATCTGTGCATCAGTTTCCAATTTGTAATGTGGAAATAGCAGCATTTCATCTCACCTGTGCACAATTGTCCTAAATTACAAAAATTTCCAAGGAAAGGTAGCCTGTTTGCAGGTTAATGGACAGAATCCAGCCCCACAGGGCACTCTTTCCCATACATACCTCATGTCCTGTAGGAGCTTTTCAGTGACTGACACGTGGGGTAAGCAGAGACATCTTTGTGTTACGTGCAGCTCTGCCCAACCTTGGACTGTTATTTCATTCCCTAGGGCGTGTGCTGTTATCAGGTGGATGAACTGTCCCTGTCCCCTGATGATTTTTCATTAGGTAATATTTAATTTGTGTGTGTGTGTGTGTGTGTGTGTGTGTGTGTGTGTGTGTCCATGTGCAGGGGCTGGCAGTTATAAGCAGATCCCACAGGAGAGATCTGTGAGGTGAGATTATTTCAGCTTTAGGGCAGGGATGAGGAGCAGCTAGAAGAATAAAAACAAAATAAAACAGCACTTTGCCCAAACCTTGAGCCAAAACCCGTATTGTTTTATTTATATTTTTATTACAAGGCTTAATTGACCAAATTATTCTTGTAAAAAGCTATAAGACTTTCGGCAGATTTACGCTCACATCTAGAATGATTCAGAGACCTGGACTGAGCCACAGCAGGATCCATGACCCAGGGACTCCTGCACTTTGGATCAAATTTTTCCTTGACTGAGGCCTGGGAGAAGTTTTCAGCTTCTTATGTTTCTTATGCGCTCATGCTCCCCTGTTTGGTACCAGGGTTGCTGTTTTTCTCAGCATTGCCTTTGTGATGTTTCCTGGTTGAGTTTAGGAGGCAGCCTTGGCCATACTGGTTTTGACTAGATGCTGGCTAGAAATCTAGCTTAATATAGACACAAACTGCAAAATGACAAGAAAACACAAAAATCAAAGTGAACAGAGAGATGCTGTTTGGCCACATCCTTTGTACTGGGCTGACATTTAAGAGTGAGGGACTGATGAGATACACAAAGCTCAGGAAAAAAAATATTTGGTGGTCCAGGCTTAAGCTGACTGATTTAAGAATTTGACGTTGGTTGAATAAGCTGGATTTTGGAGCTTATCTGAAATGCATTTGATGTGGGACTAGAGGTGTGGAAAAGAGCTTCCTAGGACTTGTGGGAAGCAAGCTTTTTCTTGCAGACTTTAGCAGTGGGGATATAATTAAGTGGTCAAGTGGTCAAGTAGTGATATTTTTTCTCTTTAGGCTTTGGAAATTCTACTTTTATTTTTTTCTTCCTCTGGGTTTGGTTTCTGCCATCTTCTGTTCTGTTTGTCTCTGTTGTTCACCCACATGATTACGTAAGATATCACCAGATAAAACTGCCGCCTTAATAGATGGCTCATTACCTAGGGAGGGACACAGAAAGGGCAGAAGCCTTTATGTGCCAAGAGCCCCGCTGAGAAGCTCCCCTGCCTTAGCAGAGAAAGAGAGGGTGTAACCCGTCTGTCCTCATTTACAGCCAGATGGGCTGAAGGAGTCAAGGTATAATGAAGGTCACTGTGCCGGGGAATGGGGTGGAGGCAGAGCAGGGATTACTGTCTTGACATAAAAGCAATTAATTCTCTAGCAACGTCTCCCATTCAGCAGAAGAGTGACGGAGTTCTTCCTGGATTCCACTCCCACAGCTTTGATCTTTTCCTCTTTTCTGGAAATGTAGGCTTGGAAGGGGGGTCGGGCCTTGCTTGGGGTGACGCTGGGCCCGTGTGATGCTGGCTGTGCAAGGCAGCGTGGGCAAAACTGCTCCTCTCCATATTGCGACGTTCCAGACGGCTCCTCATATTCTTGTGACTGCAACAGTGCGAATAGGGCCTCATGACAATAGTTTTTGGCTAGTTGGAGTTACACACGGGATGTCTATGAGAGAACAAGAGCTCCTACTGAAATTCTATCTCCCAGAGTCTTGCAGTGTGCAACCTTGCCAGCACGATATGAGTCCTTCAGCCCTGCGTACCTGTTAATGCCAGCTATATCCCAGTCATAGAATCATAGAATGCCCAAGGTTGGAAGGGACCTCAGAGGTCATCGAGTCCAACCCCCCTGCTCACGCAGGGTC
>JAVCKT010021153.1:11202-30172 GCA_032273925.1 Rhynchotus rufescens
AGCCAAGTCGGTCCATCCCCATCCGCTGCTGGATTTAAAGAAATCAAAAGATTCAGCCTAAATCTCAAAATTCCATTCCTGATGGTTTTTGTCACTGAAATCAACTCTGAAATTCTCCCCGGCACAGTCTCCTCTTAATTTAATGTAGGCACAGCTAATCCTTCTCCGGCCCAAGGTTGCTTTGCAGGTTAAGCGCTGCTCTCTGGAGGATTCCTAGGTTTTCCTGATGTGCTGCTGCCTATGTGCTCTGCATCTAAATGCAGTTTCAAAGGGAGCTCGGCCCCTGACTGAAATGTCTATAAAATACCCGGTTTCTTGTGCCTGGTTGGAATTAGCAGAGACTCCAAACAAGTCTCAGCTCTTTCCTCGGGAGGCCCTATCCTCCTCATGGCCTTGCCACAATATTTTCCATGCAATATCCAGGCAACCAAGTCAGGAACCCCCTCAGTTAACTAGTTATCAGTAGCTCTGATCCTGCCTCCATTTGTCATCAGTCTCTGATGAGAAACTAAAATATTACTCCCAGACATCAGTGAAGACCCCAACCAAGAGCTGGCTCCAATTGGAGATCTTTATTTCTTACCTCTCGTCCTGGGGAGAATGAAAAAAAGAAAGGAAAAGAAAGGAAAAAAAAAAAAATAACCACCATAGCCCATGTTGCTGAGCCCTCACATTCCTGGCAATACTGCAGAGAGTGGCCAGCATGAAAGACCTTCAAATGGGCAACATAATCCTGCCAACCTTTCTGTTTCGCAGCTCCTCACCCTGCATGCTGAGCTGCACCTGCAGCCTGTCCCTCTTCACTTCTTGTCACCAGCTCAGGTTGAGGGAAATGCACATTGATTTCAAATAATGATTAATCGAGAAAACCACTCTCTAAATTAAGGCTTTCTTCCCAAAAGGGCAGGTAAGGAGCAGGTTAGCTTTATGTTGAGATGTGCAGTGCGCTGCTGTCAGTCTCCAGCCTGAATCAATGGGAAGTAAGTGGTTGCCAGTCACGCTGCTCCAATCTTTCCCAGAAAAGCACACAAGATTTACCATGCGCCTTTGTTGCTCTCACTGTGCATATTTTATCTCTAGCCTTTAAGACGAGCGCAGCCCCTTGTCAAGACTACAACCACAGCAGCGTAAACGCTTTCCCTGCTGCACTTCCAGCTCTCAGCTGTCAGAGGCTGTTAGGGCCACTGGGGAAAGCAGATGGGATTCGTGTCCCCTTGCTTGGAGACCGTGAAGCCAGTTTGTCACGCCAAAGAAGGACTGCAGTATTTAAAGCAGTTGTGAAGTGCTTGTTCTGATCCCATACTACATCACTTTGATTCTTTACATGTCATTGGGGTTACTGCTGATTTATGCCCATGCTCCTTAAGTACGATAACAAGAAGGCTTTAATCACCAAAATCACTGTTATGCCAGCTATAACTGCCTGATATTCAGAAATGATGGTGGCATCTCATGATTTCCCACTGGAAGTTCAGGTATTATAACTCAAAGAGCAGCTTGTCCAGCGCAGGTGGAGCAGCACTGTTCAGCCACAATTCTCAGAAGACATATTTCTGCACTGGGGTTGCAAGATTCAGTCCGTAGAAAGAAATACTGGGCAAATGGCAGACACAAAACTCCTCCTTCAGCCTGTAATCCAGCCTGCTTCACTTCAGAAGAAGAAATGTAAAGCGAGGTCCTGGCCACTTTCTCATCAAGACTGCCAGAGCATGTCTTATAAAAATAGAAATTAGGTGTTTCCAATCCCCACTTCCAAGTTCAGCATGACAGTGACAAACACCCCAAGCACAAGGAGAGAATGAGAACCAGTGTATCACCTCTTGGCCTGAATTAGGGGCTTCTCTGTCAATAATGTTGTCCATGTAACTTCACTGACAATGAAGGTGCTTCCACGTTCTCCAGAGATGTTGTAGGATCTCTATCCTTGGAGATGTGGGATCTCCATTGTAATAAAATGGACATCGTATAGCATAACAACAATATACAGAGAGAATTCCCATATATCCATGTAAACTAAATGAAGATCAAACCAAACAAAACCCTTAGAACATCTCATTGCCAGTGTCTACCTTCTCCTCTGCCAATGACCTACCCAGCACAACAGATGCCAGCAAAAGCAAAGCCAGCATGGTGTCATCCTCCAGCTCTAGCTACAAAAGCCAGGTCCTGGAAGGAGGCCACGAGCACCTTGTGACCACAGCTTAACAGACACAGGCACTTTAGGAATGTGTCCTTGCATCAAGGACAAGGAAACCCTCAGAGCTATGAACAGCCACAAGTTCAGAAGAATAGGACGAGGTAATTAAGACATTGGGTAAAGAGGATCCATGTCTTATAAACAGGGTAAAAGTCCATAGTACGAGGAGAAATGTTCTTAGCACCAGAAGCTTGGCTCACTGATAAGATATATCTATTTCCCTTGCACAATTACCTTTATTAGTTTAGGTTTCTTTAAAACTTGCTAACCACTCACAGCCTAGCCAGCCTGAGGTACCTAGAGTCTCTAGTACTATTTACAGACCCTAGTTCAAGTCCTGCTTGGGCTTTGATTCTCCTGAGATTATGTTTGGAAAAGACTTAGTCTGGTCAGACCTTCTCAGTGCCCTCTTGGGATGCTTTCAGACTTTGAGTCCAGGAATCTGTCATCATTTGGAATTTTATGTGCCTGCAGTTTTCTGTTGCTGAAGAGAGAGGGGCTGAACTTCAGCAAAGACTAAGTCTTCATTTAATCCCCTCACTCTGGTGTGTCACAGTTGGGATTTCAGGGAACAAAAATGTATAGCACCAAACTTGCAAAATAAAAAAAAAAATCTGAGCTGGAAACACTGCGGCTAGGACAGTGATGGTGTATAATTTATCAAAATATATTGAGGTACAGCTTCACTGAAAACTTCCCCCAGTTTATTAGATTATGATATATTAAAGAATAGTAGGGACTGGAAGAGGTCTTGTGGTTTCGGACACAAAAGACAAAGCTGGGCAGAGTTCAAAAGAACAGCCTGGAGGCAGCAGTCCTGTACCAGCAAGGGGATGGATAAAATAGAGCCTCTCTGAGATTTTCCATCTCTAATTTCTAGAACTCCATGAAATATTCATAATGGAAGTACTGACATGCTCTGCCCTTAATGCTACAGTCTGCTAATGCCAGACAGCATCTCTGCTGCGCTTCAAATCATATTCCCAGCTAATAAACTTGCCAATGGATCAATGAAATCCTGTTATGAGGTTAATCCTGTGATCATTATTAGGGATAGAGATTTGTTGCAGTACATTCACATTGTGAAAAGTCACGGCACGGCCATGAAAAAGAACTGAGGGACATTTATAGAGTTTATACATTGAAATAATAATAATCAGAAGGCATGGATCACATTATTTTAATTAAGTCTTTTTTTCCTTTTGTAAAACTCGCTTTCTGTCATTAAATTATCTCAAGCTATTTTAGCAGCTCACCCAGCAGCAGCATGTTCAGCCATGGCAGTGCAGCAGGGACTTCTGATCAGCCCATCACTGCAAGACAGGGGTGATCTACCTACTCCCTCTTTGCACGCTCAAGGAGAAGCCACCCAACAGATTCTAACTTTGTCCATAGACTGTTCTTGCATAGGTGCAGAATTAAATCAAAACTCTCTTCAAGCATGGATACTTTCAAGGGTGGTGGTGGTGTAGTCAAAGAGAAGCCTGAGAGTCATTCGAGGAGTCAGGTTCATGTTCAACTAGAGGTATTTTTGTCTCAGATTTCCTGCATGACCCTAATTGAGATATTCCTCTCAAAGGAAAACCGTATATAAGTCACTGCCTGGCTTTCCTCTCTCTGAGTGAACTCTTTTGCCCAATATGATCATTTTGATCATCTGCAAGTGAGATCTGAGCTACCAGATTCATATTTACAGACAGGCAATTACCCACCTAAACACAAAAATATGCATGCCACTTCAGATGAAGAGGTACTTCATCAGATCTGTTTTTTTTTCATGTGTAAATTAGCAGTAATAATATATTCACCTATCTCATGAGGCTGTTCCACAGATTAAAGCATTAATGTTTGTACAGCACTTGGAGACTCTCCAATGAGAAATTCTGTAGATGTGCAAAATATTGAGTTTTGTCTGTGATAAATTTATTATTAGCCTAATGGAATTGCACTCTTATTATGAAAGCCATAATCATCTTGAGATGCTTACCACCTGAAAACAGACATTGTATCTGGTTTGAAGACTCATTTTTTCCCTCTGATTTCTTCCCAGTGCTCGTACATACCCAAGTGCGGCAAGAACTACGAAGAATCCATGTCGCTTGTGAACGTTGTCATGGAAAACTTCAGAAAGTACCAACGCTTCTCCTGCTTCTACGACCCCGAAGGTGTTCAGAAGAACGTGATATTAACTAAACTGTACAGCTCCAATGTGCTGTTCCACTCGCTCTTCTGGCCCACCTGCATGATGATCGGTGGGGTCATCATCGTCGCTATGGTAAAGCTGACTCAATACCTGTCCCTCCTCTGCGAGAGAATCCAAAGGATCAACAGATAAAAGCAAAGACTTCTCCGAGATGTATTTACAGCTAAAATACTGTTTTCTCATTCTTCACCAAAGAACCTTAAGTTTGTAATGTGCAAGTCTGTTCTAACTTCCTTACTATATTCTTATAAGTAGAGCAATAATGCAACAGCTGTTCTATATGCAAACATGATGTTATTATTATGCAGACAACAGAAGAAAAGAAACTACTGTTTTGTGTTGACCGTCTGTATGATCTTGTTTTATGCTGAGAATAGTCCTTCTTTCTTTTCTACAGCCAAAATAGGGCTCAGTGTGACCATTTGCCAAACTTAGTCAATGAATACATTGGCATTTTCAATGTAAAGGATTCTGGGGAAAACTCACCCTTGGACAAAGAGCAGCAAATGACTTGTGCATCACTTAGGTCTCACATCTGATGCAGTCCATGCAATAGATCTGTAGATTTATTTTTATTATTACTATTGGCTGCAGGGAATAAAAGCATAGAATTGATGGTTGTCTGTGAGCAGAGTGCGCAGAATAGCCCTATTTTGAGGCCAGTATAAGGCAGTAACAGTATTTGCAGCCTAAGCAGGACTTGGTGATGCCGTGTGTTAGTTTCCCCACTTCAGAAGGCAATTTTACTCTTTGATGTTTAAGGTCTTCTGTTAAACACTGTTGTTTTATTTAGTGCTATATTTTTCTTATCTGATCAGCATCATCTTTGTCACCTACAGAAGCTGTAGCCAAAAAAAAACAAAAAGAAAACCCCATGTTGGTCCATTTTCTACTCCAATCTGAGCCCTATTGATGGAGATGGGACCAGAACACCTTATGTAAACGTTTATTACTCATTTGTCTTGTATTTGCTACCATATCACTGTAATGAAAAGAATAACACAATCAGCTATTTTTTCATTTTTTACTTCCAACTATTTTAGATTTTTTTACTTGATATATATACAAATATATATATATAAAGATAAAGCTATATTATATCTAGTTGTGTACTGGGACTTGATTATGATTTTTTTCCTTTATTTGTTTTTACCAACTGGAAAGTGAGCAGTATAACTCATGCATTTATAACCTCCAGCCTTGGATAATATCATAACATGGAGGGGCAGCACTGTAGGATCCTATCCAATATTCATGATGTTTCAGTCAAAAGTCTCTATTGTTGTGACAGCTGAATGGACAAAATTGCATCCAATTTTATAGGTCTATTACCTGAACTGTTAGATAATAATCATAATACTTCTGGAAATCTCTCCTGACCTTAACCCAGTAAGCAGTGCTGGCTGAAGTGAATTTTTGATTTTAAAGGCCCAAGTACAATGAGTTATTGGAAAAACTCCAGGAATTCAGACTAATATGTTGTCCTGTCTGTCAGATATCTACAGTGGGAGTTTTCCCAGCAAAATTCCATGAACACTGTAGTCAATAATTTATTTATATTCCCTTCTTCAAGGCATTTCCTCATGTTATATTTTAAAGGTGCCTCTCATAATTTCTTACTTTGGACTTAGCCTCAATGACAAATGCAAGGCATTCTCTATGAGTGCCCTGTGAACTCGCAATCCAAGATTTCAAAGAAATTTACAGGCATATTCAAAATAAGATGCATTTTTTTTTTTACCTTCAAAAAACCCGCAAAAGAAGAAAGCAAGTATTCTGCCTATTTCATCTATATAAGTATCTTTCTGCAATATAGCATTAAAAATTTCAAGATGTTACAAAACTTAACAAGTCATGCAAGTGTAATGTGAGCTGTAAAAATGAGTTCTCAGCAGTGAAAATGAACCTGCAATCTTGTAATCAGTCATATAATTTTCCTTAGGTAAATAAATTCCTGGAGGGCGGGGGTATAATTAGGGCTCCAAAAATATGTAATAAATATATTCAATTAAATCTTCCAGATTTCACTATGTTTTGCATTCAGATTTGCCTTGTTTCATCACAGTTTTTTTTGCAGACTGCTTTGCCAACTGCTGATGCAACAGGGAATTCATCAATTTTACTTGCAACGTGGCCATTTACCCATCTGCGGGATGTACAAAAGCCATCAGTGGTGAATCTCCTGTTGTTGGCCAGCAAAAAGCCAATGAATCCCCTCCACAGCAGAGGCAGCGTGGCCGGGGAGGACAAGCAGGAGCCACATTCTCCACCCCAACCCAACATTATGGTGCTTCCATGCCATAAAAGGTGGATGAATGTTAGAGCATGTTAGGATTAACTCCTTACTGTTCACCCAGGACTCAGACATGAAGATCTCCACATTGCTCATGCTCATAGGTATTACAAAAGTTTATTCCAAGAGGTTCTGCCCAGGCTGGAGGTATCAAGGTTAGGCCCCCAGGATCCCACAGCCAAGATATCTTGACCCATTTCTAGGCTGGTGCAGCCCAGGTGGCTCCTAAACTGTATTTTTGCCCTTTCCCAAGCTTGGATCCAAGCTCCCAGGTGCCATCCCAAATCATCCCTCACCCACTCAGCACCTCATCGTCTTCAGCATCGTCACAGATGTTGAGGGGAGGCCAATGATGGTCCGCAAATCAAGAAGCACGCAAGACATTGCTAGCAAAGAACTGCAATAACCAAGAGGCATCTTCACAAAGTCATTGGCACTAGTGTTGGCCATTGACACGACAAGTGACATGGCCTGTGATGCAGCAGCTCTACGGTCGTGTGCGTGACATTTGTGGTGCTTTTTGCTTTGAGGGACAGGAGAGCTGATTGCTCTCGACATTTACACATCGAGCGCTCTTTTCTACGTGTTGCACCATAAACATTTCACCCGCGTTCCTGTGGGTGAAACATCTTGACGCCGCTGCAGTCTGTAATCATTTTGTTGACATTAACAGAGAGATCTGCAGGGTAGCAAAATAACTGGAGTAATTGGATAGAGCGAGGTAAAACAATAATTTTAAAGGGAATTATCCATGTCTGCTCCCTAGCAGTTAACCCCCTACCGAAGCCTTAGCATTTCAAATGCGATTTTGACAACTCCTGCTGCCCCAGAGAGAAGACGCGTCGTAGCTGGGATATTAGTCTGCACTATTTCTTTCCCTACCTCCATTTTAAAACTGCTTTTATCTTCTGCAAAAGGAATTGATAATCTTGCGGGCAGCTCAAGTGAATGAGAAATATTCCCGCTCCATTTGCAGGGCTTCGTTAATAAAACTCAAGTGATCAGACAAATCTATGGTAATTCAGCAATTCTGAGCCTGACTCTCCCCAGCATAAATGTTTCATCTCCTGATATCCCTGCTGGGCACCTGGGGTGGAAGGGGACAAGTAGCAGCCAGAAAGTGCTGTGAAACCTCTGAAAAGAAGAGCATGAAATGAAAATGTAGGTGCAATAGTCTGCTGTATTATGAGCCTACAGCCAGGCACCCTGGCAGGATTTAAAGCATACATAAGTATTCCAGGTGCCAAATTCACATGGCCTTTTAATAGCTGTTATTTTCTTAATTAGATTATTTATGCCAAATCTTATTTCTATTCTGGAACATCTAAATTTGAAAGCGAAGTGTGAATATCCCTGCTGTAATTCCCTGAAACTTGGCACCTTGCAGTGGAGCTACTAAATGTCATCAGCCAAGACAACAGAGAGCTCCGTTTGCTTTAGCTTTTCTAAATGAGGAGACATGGCTTTTATCTCACAAAACGTACCTAAAGGGCAAGCAGTGGGAGGCTGAGGTGAATATAGGAAAGAGGAATCAGGGCCTAGGAAATAACAGAGCCTCCTTATCTCAGTAAGACCTAAAATACAATCATTTCAGACTTGAGGGAGAGAAAGGGGCATGAGAGTGTCAGCTCCCCATTAGCTCCTCTGCTCAGAATCTATCAAGGACATGCTACAAAACTCACATTTCTACTCCTCCGAGCATCCTGGATCTCATCACTTTCTAGCACTCTGTTTTTGATCTACACAAATATTTCATGAATGCACACCAACTTTCCAAAATGTCTTTGGTTGTGGAGAAGATGGCGAAAGCAAGAGAAAATATCAGTCATTAATAATTTGGAGAAAAAAAAATGTTTTCATTTGAATTTCCTTTTGCTCTTAAAATTAAATTTTTAGGGTTTTTTTTTTTTTTTTTTTTTTGAGGAAAGCTTGAGAAATAGACAAACCAGTATCCTCTGATGTGAAACAAAACCATTGGCACTTGCTCGGTTCACCGCACGCTCCCCACCTGCCCTTTTTCCGAGTCCGACCTGTGACAGATTTCTTCTCTTCCACTTTTCTGAACTGTCAGTGAACTGCGAAATCAGTTGGTCACACGGATCCCATCACCAGCAGCCCTGGCTGGGCTCCAGCGAGGTTCAAGCCACCGCCGCTTCCAAGAACATTAGTGGCCGTTATCGTGAACAGAGTAAAGTTTCTGCCTCGAAGAATATAAAAAGCTGCTAAGCTGGAAGGCAGCGGGAAGGAGAAACGGCACATTTATCAGCTGCTATTAGCTGCGTGCGGTGCAGTAATGTGTTAGATCTGCAATTTATGGCCAAGACACAACGTGCCAGGGCTGCCGCTGTCCCCAGGGCTTGCAATGCTGGTGCTCCGAGCGTGGGCACAGATGCCCCTTCCCAGGCATGGAAGTACCTGCCGAGGGCCTGCAGCAGCTGCAGCTCCAGCACACGTCCAACAAAAACAGCTTCATAGCTTTAAACAAAAAAATATTCAATTCAATGCTTTATTTCCACCCTCAGGTCTGGATTTCATTTTGAGGCAGAAACGCAGAAGTCGTTTGAATCTTGACGTCTCAGAAAGAATTAGGGACTGCTGTAGCTTTTCATTACCTGATGCAGTTCTTCAGCTTGTGCTTAGAAATGTATTTACAACTTTGGGGAAGAGGCCTCAGTCCTGCACAGAGCCAGCAGCCCTTCATCATCATTACAGTCTGATTGCTGTGCTAACCAGCCACTAATGAATCCCCTAAATCTCCAGCACACAGCGAAGGGCTCTTGCACGTGCAGCTCCCAGGCTCTGAGATGCCTAAAAGGAACCACAAGAAAACAGGAGGAAAGAGGAGTGATGGTTGCCCTGCTCACCACCAGCAAAGCTGCCTCCAGCCATTTGCCAGCTCCTCTCCAAATAGCTTTTCAGCAGAGACTCGCAATTGCTGCATTTAAAAGCAATTGCACTTCACAAGGGATTCCTCTATTCTTTCAGAAATAATCTTAAAAATTCCTTTAAAAACATATAAATGAAAAATATTTTTCATTCTTCATTCAAAGGCTGCAAGATGAATTCATATCAGTTTCCAAAATGAATCAGATTTCAACCAGACACTGGAAAAAGTGTTGAATGACAGGGCCCTCCAAAAGAGCCCACATACTTTTCATCTTAGAACTCTTTTTTCACATAGGTAGCTTACAGTTGGAAATACATTTCAACTGAAAAATATTTAGGGAGAACTTAGAGCTTTTTACCAGCCAGTATTTTTTTATAGCATAGAGGGCAAAAAAAAAAAAAAATGTGCTGCAAACTCCAAACTTTGTTTTTACTAAAGGGTTGACATTTTCAGGCAAGAGAGCAGCAAATACCTCAAAACTGTATAAAGATGGAGAATTTGGGCAAAATGCCGCTCGGGCCTTATTGCACAGTAAAAGGTTTGTTTGCTTCAGAAGTTCAAGAAAAATGGGTGGAAAATAAAAGCATCGTCCAGAAGATGTCAAATATTTATAAGAAGGCCAGATTTATGTGAGCAGACAAGACGAGTTCTCTCTGATACTGCACAGCAGGGATCAGCCACTACGATAGGAGGTAAAGAATTTTTGATGACTACTTCTTTCAGGAGAGAAAGAATAGCAGGAAGTGAGAAAATGCTGATGGATCAAATCGGAATGGAATATTTTCCATCTGTTCTGTGTTTCTGATGCATTTCAGGGGGAAAAAAAAAGTTAGAAAAGTGCTGAAATGATGTTTTTTCACTCCTTTCTCCCAAACTTGTGTCATTTTTAAATGCTGACCACCTTTTTGTTTCAGCAGTTAAATTAATTTGTTTTTGAAAAAATACAAGGACAAAAATTTGAGGCATGAAACTCAGCAATCTTCCACTACGCCGCAGAGCTCTTTGTATGGACCCAACCTTAATATTTTTCAGGTTTTTCAATTTTCATAAAATTTAAGATTTCAAGTTTTCATCTCAGAAGCAGGATTAAAACAAACAAACAAACAAAAAGAACAACAACAAAAAAAATATGTGGAACTGTAAGAAATGCTTTCCCCACAACTCAGGCTATTTATCTTCAATAAAAGAAGCCTCCTAGCACAGCTTTTCTAACACACTGTGTGATAATATATATGAGGAAGGTGGGCCATATGGTCATATCTCTGCCTAAACTCTCGAACATGGTTATTTTAGTGTATAACTGCAAACATTATTCTTTGTTCAATTATAAAGCACTTGATATCCAGCCACCTGCACATTTAACTAGCGATCAAAAGAGAAGGGTCTCATCTACCCAAAGTCTACCCAACTCCCAACTCCCAACCCAAAGTCTACCCAACTCCCAACTCCCAACTCAAAATACAGTGGAGAGGAAACATCTCCACATGCAAGATGCTTGGGGTTTTTATCACCTAAGTTATATTCATCCCAGACTGAGTGGGAAGCAAAGTGCAGCGACTAAGCAGGATCACCTCTGTGGTCACCTCCATCACCCCCCTTACCAGCAAAGGCTCCAAGTCATTAACACAGCTGGACAGCTGAACAGCATAGCAGGAGTCTGCTAAAACTGCAGCAGGCTGCAAAACCCAGCTCGGAGGGAGGCCTGGGGTAAATTAGACGTCGCTTCCTCCCGCACTGTTTTACCATATGCTTAAAGACGGGTGGGGAAGGAAGTTGGTACCAGCACCCGCTCGTTTCTCAGCATACGCTGACTCCCAGCCTGGCAAGTCCCAGCCTCCAAGTCTTAGACATCATCTCCCCATCCTGTATGAGAAAATATGGGCCAGAAATCTGTCACAGAGGGTGTCATTTTGTACCATCCAAAGTACAGCTTGGAAGACCTAGCAGCCCTGCAAGGGGAAAGGAGTAGAAGTTCATAAGTTGTTCTGCTGCACTTGGAGGAAAAAAGGCTCATCTGCTCCCACCACAGCCTTTCTCCAAGCAAGAATTGCTTGGAGGGACCTCACATGACAGACAGACAGCACTGGATGACAGTCAAATGCACCGGGACAGGCTTATGCTCTTAACCTTCTTAACCTCCTGCACGTCTCCTGCTGATGGACCAAGCCCCTGGAGATACATTCAGAGGGAAAGCCAAGGCAGCAAAATTGCAGTGCACATGGCAGGTCATCTTTGGAAATAAGGCCCAGGATTTTATTTCATAGGTGCAACACGTGGCTCTCTCAGAAGTTCTGTCTGCTTCCCAAGGAAGAGCTGATTATTTGCCCTGCTGAAACGCATGCTAAACATTTTAAGTACAAGAAGAAAAAAAAGAGGGAAAAAAAAACACAAAAATTTCTGAGGCAAGAGATTATCCAGTCTAGACATCTGACCTTGTTCCACCGAGATCAGCAGCCACTGATTTCAAACAAATCAGGATTCAAGAGTAGTCCAGCTAATGAATTAATGCAGGAAGCAAGTCCTTTACTAGCAGTGAACCTGTCCTAGCTCACGCTCTCGACAGCTGCTCAGAGCTCACATCCATTCTTACCTGGTTTGGGACAGCATAATTAATTTCCCAGTAATCTCCATGCCAAAGGGTTTTGTGCCAGGCAAACCTCAAACGAGATGTTACGGAAAGTTGCAATGGGAAAACTTCCAGCACAATCATTCTGACCTGAGGTTTCTTTAATTAATTATGATCTAAAAAATATGTGGTTCCCTTGTAATCTGAGTCACTTCCCATCCCTTTTGGCCTTGAGGGCTTGATCACACCAGCCTACACCTGCAGGAAGAGAGATGGAGCAAACCAAAGCACCATCCACTTCCTATTATAAGAACCATATAAACCAGCCAGCATAAGTCCAGCTCAGGAGACCAATGGGACTTTGGTCACTCCAGCTCTTCGCCTTTAGTGCTGGTTGCAACCGACAGGAGCTTTGGTGGCATCAGCCACACAAATGACTCAAGTGTCCCCGAAGGGGAATTTGGGAAAGGAGCCCTCCAAGAGTCTCTCATGCAGATGTTGGGTACTAGGTGTTTTGCAAGGTTAAGACACGTTCCCATTGCCAATGCTTGATGCTCCATGCCTAAGATATCCCTCCAAGCTTTCACACCACGTGCAGAGAGCGAAGCAGGAGGTCACAGAGCCATCGGGCACTCAGCACAACCCACCTGCAGCCAGGAATCCATTTCAGAGCCGTGAAATCAGATGTTCTGCTCAATCTACTGGGGGCAATTCACACCTCAGCAGCCCAGGCCCGCTGGGCAGAGGCAGGTCCCCTGCACGGGCATGTCCAGCGGTGCCCTCGCTGCCCTCGCCAGAGGCTGCCACCACCACGGGCTGCCCCACGTACACACGAGCAAGCCCAAATCCCCTCTGCTTGGCAGGAAAGGTGAGGGCAGAGCAGGCAGCCTCTCCACAGCGCTGTTCACGTGCAAGGAGAGCCGTTTTGCTTCAGTGCTTGAGCCCTGCCACCACCCCAGAGCCTGGTGCAGAGCAGTGGTTCACATTCACAGAGCACCTTTCATCAGTAGAAAGGGCAAAAAGTCACCTTGCGGGGTCAAACCTTAACAAATTTACTTCTTTTCAGGTTTTTCAGTAAGTCCCCAATAGCCACCTCATCTCTTCTGGTGGTGCAGAACTCCCTGTGGTGAATTCGTATCCCTGATGTGCAGTGGTCTGCTGCAGCTGACTTAGAGAACGATGTTGATAAAATTGCTATTCCGAGTTCAAGTATTTCTGTGCATTCACCACTTGTGGATGGGCTTTTCTGCATTATGCTACTGAAAATATGCACCTTTGTCCTCTCCTCATGTTGCCTTGGCTGTTTAACAAGCTACTCTGACAATTATTTCAAGCCTTGGATAAAAATCTCCTGCCCTGATGTTGTTAAATTATGTAGAACAAGATTATAATTGAATCCTTGAAAAAAAAATCTACATTTAAAAGAACATTATTTGCAGAAATGAGCACTCAAAAGTTAAAAAAATACCAGAAATATAGTTGCCTGAATAGTTTGCATCCGACTCTACTTGTATATATGCATTATGATACAGGCTCTTACTATATGGTGATATACCATTTTTCCACAGGAGCCCTGGCCTTGCACCAGATGAATGATGTTTAATTAGTGAGTAGTTCTTCAATTTCTTGTTTAACCCCCGTTGTTTGGTGTGTGCCCTCAATGCCTTATTGCACCTCTGCCTACTGCTGAGCAAGGGGAATTATTTGGCTCCTTCTGCAAAGTACTAAGTACCTCCATCCACACAAGCAGCCCTGCCCAGAGACTGCACATGAGAAGACTTCACAGATTAAGCTGTTTTCCTATTGACAGAGCATCATACAAATCTAGCTCTGAGGCTTCTGGTACCCAAGGTCTATGCTATCTAATAAGCTATCTAAGCTATCATACTGCCAGACCAAGGATGGGAGAGGAAGCAATGTCCAAAGTCCTTCAGTGGAGGACACTACCAGGATGCCTGTGAGCATGCTGAGGATTAAGTTAGTGGAGGGTCATGTAAAATCTTCCTTTATAGAAACTCCAGCAGCTCCTTTTCTTGCTCAGCTCTGTCAAGCATTAGGGAAAATGCAGGACTCTTGCACCAGAGTCAAGTACCGGGCACAGCTCTGAGCAGGGTCAGCTCCGTGCTGAATCCAACCCAAAGGAAACATTTTGACAGTTCCAGATAGACCATTTTTAGGTACTTCTGACCCCTACAAGTTTAGTTTTATTCTTTAATTCCATAGTGTCAAAAAACAGAAATGTGCTACAGGTCAGAAACTCTAGGTTGAGTTTATCCACATGCTGTGACCACTTTGCTCTGGAGCTTCCGCAAGCAGAGTGACACCAAAGCAGCTCCAGCACCTACTAGCTAAGGCAGCCCCTAGCAAACACCAAATCCTCTCTGCTGGTCCCAAGCCAGGAGGATACATCAGCCGGCCCCAATCCACCAAGGAGCACAGTCATAGCGACCGCTGTGACTAACCTGGAATATTTCAAAATTCTTTTTTCTCTTGGCACCTTGGTACTCTTGCAGACAGCAGACATTGTGCAACATGGTCCTTCTCTTTTCTCTGCTTGTTTTCAGCTTTCACACCTTAAAAAAGAAAAAAAAATCTAGGGTTTGACTCTATCAGAGTTCATGCTTAGTGACTCTAGAATATCTCAAGCATATGAAATATAGTGAATTAATGCAGTTTCAAAGCATAACACATTTGCACAACATAAAATCTTCTGTTTCTTGGGAAGCAAACAAGAATATGCAAGATACAAAAAAACTTTAATAACTGTGAAAAGAAAGGCTATCAGTGTGCTGAGACAGGCCCTGTGCAGACCTTCAAAAGCTGCTCCTTCTCAATGTGGATGTCAAGATGGTCCGAACTTCATAGTCCATGTGGGGTCCACAGTCCATGTGCAACTCCAATTGGATTGGGGCTTGCTCCCCTTGTCCAATGGCCTCCATGTGGGATCTCCTGCTGCAGGCTCCAAGCTTTGGGAATAAAGTTATCTTTTGCTCTGTTTTTATAGTCCTGAGCAGTCAAGCCCTGGTTCCTGCAGAGCTGTAGCATAAGCAGCCGAGGTTACCACGCAGTCACAGATGCTCCTCATGTTGCACTGGTCATAAGGAAAAACCCATCAGCCAAGAGCATATACAGCAGGCTGCATGGTCATGCCAGGCTTGGCTCTGGAAACGCATGCAGAAGGGCTGGATATTTGCTTGGGGAGTTTTGCTTTTCCTTTCCCGTTTTATTTTTGGAGCTTACCTTCAATGGTATTTGTCCTACCAGGCTAAACTGTTTGTACAACATTCATCTTCCTGTCACTGATGAAAGGCAGTGCCCTTAAGGACTTTTTGCTGGCCTTTTAATTGAGCTGTTTAAACTGATAAATTCAACTAGGAAAAAAAAATAGAAAGAAGGGTGATTTTACTATATAAAAAGAGATCATCTCTCAGGCTACAGACAGTGTGAAGGACAGAGCTGAGATATAGACCTGCTCTCTCCTGTGATTACATTTTTGCAGTGCTGAGGTCAGTGATTGAAAGTACTGAGGGGTGTCATCTTTGCCTTGGTCCAGAGCTCTAGAGAGGTGGAGCACCACGTCTTCATGTTCAGATGGTCTGTTACAGGACACGCTGGCACAGGAGCAGCATATAAAAATTATAACACATTTACTTTTGCAACTGCATAAATAAGTAGCTCATAAGAGCATATGTCTGTGCAATATCCTTCTTGCATGAATTTGGGAACTCCCTTTTGGTTCTGCAAGGTGATGCAAGTCAGCCAAATGCAGGTCTGGCTTGCAGAAGAGGTTTGCAGCTAATGATGATGCAGCTAAAAATGCTCCTTGGGCAGGTCATTTTATGGAAGAATGAGTCAGAAGGTCCAATTTTAAGGCATCCATGGTTTGGTCCAAGCTTTGCTTTTTAAGGCCTGCTATAACATCCACTAGATGTAGCCTTGAGGTGCCTCCAGATACATGGCCAGGGTGGTTCTTCATGAGGGGCTCACCAGACAGCAATCACTTCATGTACTTTCCTTTGGCAGTGAATAATTGCATTCCAGGATTTTCCAGCCTGCTCTGCCAGCCAAGCCTGCTGGGACAGACATTCCCCCACTCAGTTCACTATCTTTCAGAGCTTTAAATTACTCTGTGGGCTGACAGGATGAACATTAGAGTGGTGCCTGTGGGACCACCAGACAGCACAAGGCAGCCAGGCTTCAGAGCTAGAGAAAATGCCATTTTTAATCACATTTTTTTCTCTGCTACATTATTTCAGCCGACGCTTTTTCCCTTTAGATTTCAGCCCCTCTCTTTCTTTCCCCATATTTCCCTACGTGGCATTAAGCATCCAGCAGCTCCCAGCCCACAGCAGATTTGCAGAGAGATAGCAGCAGCCACAGAGCAATTCTGCCCTGCTCTGGCAGAGGAAGAGCCCTCCCAATCCCAGCCAGACATGATACTGTTGACAGGGGAATGATAAAATCCCAAAGAACATGAATCTCAATCAACCTGAAGCAGCAAACAAATTCCCTGCAGGAGCAGCATGGTCCCCTCCTAGGAGGACTTCTGATTAACAAGGTTAATTGCATATCTGCCAACAGTTGTTGGCATGTGTGCATGTGTTTGCCCACGTCTTGCAAGGTTCTGATATTAGCATCCTTTCTATCGTTGGGTGTTTAAGCACATGTAGGCAGCTGCAAGCTCCAAACTTTACCAGGTTGGACTGAATTCATGAGCAGAATATAGGTCTACCCTATATGAACATCTACCCCATTAACACACACCTTTTTCAACGAAGACTACTCCCAGAATTAAAGTCACCGATTTTTCAGCAAAATATCTTCCCCACTAGAACATTCTAGGTCTTATCCCAAAACTTTAAAAGGGTGGTTACAGCATTTTACATTAAAAAAAAAAAAGATATAAAATGGGCATTTGATATTTTCAGATAGTTTTTTTTTGTTCAAAATTCAAGTTAGTGCTTTTCTTTTTACTTCACTGAATTTTGATCATAAACAAATCTAATATTATTTTTGTATCAAAGCAAGAATTTATCCAAATGGAATGTTTTCACCAACTTGAAGTGAATTGTCATGTTGTGATAAATTGAAAACCGGGCTGCTTTTGTCCATGCCATTTTGAGGATGCCATTTTCATGAGCATTTCAAATTATGGGTTGCCATACCCAGTTCATCCTGCAGTATTAATTGAGGTATCTGGATGACCACAAGTCCATTTCACCTTACCCAACAGCTTTCAAATACCACTGACCTACACAAAACATCAAGTTTTTTGAGAGCAGGGACCCTCATTCCAAGCAGTGTGTCTAAGGTTGAAGCGACTCCATTCTGTATATTTGGGTCCTCAAAGTCCTTTAGAAAGAGAGAAATGTTTGCTAAATGTTTGAGTTGCTAGAACTGGCATCAAGACATTGTGCTGGAGTGAAGCCACGTCCCTCGCGAGCACGGATCTTCCACCTCACTCTGGACCCAGCTGGTGCTGAGAGGTGACCTGCCAAGGAGGCTGCCACCTCGCTGACCTGACAAGGACAACACCAAGCAAGGACCCATGAGAAAGCTCCTCTTCCAATTCTGATCCACTGCTCATGCCAAGGCAATAGAGCAGCTCCCAGAGGAAAAGCAATATTTTAAAATGTTATCCTGTAAAGGCAAAGGGAAACAAATGGAAGAGAGAGTTGTTTGAATATATACCCTTCAAGAAAGAAGCAGAAATAAGTTTTCACAAAGCAGAGATAAAAACTGAGCAATGAAAGTCCTAGAGGACATCCAAAAAGAGAGGCTGGGACACAGCAAAGCTTCTCAGAGTTAACCCAAGCCAATCGCATCACCCTTTCTCTCTGCTTTACATTGACATTTGTTCCAGGAGCTGAGGCGTGGGGCTCTCTCGGTGCTGTTAAACCACGTGTCCAACCATGCTCATAAAGCAGAACTTCTTCCGTGTGACCTGCGTTTCGGCTCCCTGTTTTGCTGCAGCGTGTCCCAGGCCCGGGAAGCTGCAGATTAGCTGCGTCATTGCTCATCGTGAGAAGCCCTTCACAGGAGAAACTCAAGAAATTAAATCTACACACCTCAGCCAACTTATCAAAAGTGTTCGAGATGTTTAGGTCATTAAGCAGCAATAGAGAATAATGAGAAAAAAAACAAGCTCGCACGTCATTACTATTAACTGCAGTGTGCCGTGGAGTTTCAAGTTCCCAAATGAAAAGCTGCATAGCAAACAGGCAAGCCAAGAGGCGTGAAGAGTGGAGACTAAGGTCACAGTGAAGGGGAGGACGAGAGCTGAAGTCTGTCACTCAGAGCCAGTGCATGTCCGTGACCTCTCCTTCAGCCCCTTTGCTCATACCTTTAACCAAGAGTTTGGGGCATGTTTGGGGCACAGGAGCTCCAAGTCCCACCAGCACGAACGGGCACCAGAGCCCCTGCTAGGAAGTGTCGGGCAGGTTTCCAAGGGCTGGCTGTGCCAGTGTCCCTTGCCTGGACCTGCAATCACCACGGGTCAGGTTCCAGTACAGGCTGCCAACTTGCCCCGTAAAATAAAGTGGAGACAACCCAGGGGAGATGACCCAGATCGTTTGCATCTGAAAATTAAGCCCGTAGCAGTGATGTGCTAGTGCAAGGGCTTGCTGCATGCTGCACTTTAGAAAAACTTGACCTCTCCTCCCTGTATCCCCAAAGCACAGCACGGCTTGCTTGCCTGCATGGTCCCCATCATGACTGGGCAACGGCTGATGGAAGGATAGCATTGGCAGTTGAATTAAGGAAAGGAAAGGAAAGGAAAGGAAAGGAAAGGAAAGGAAAGGAAAGGAAAGGAAAGGAAAGGAAAG
>JAVCKT010021153.1:33245-46078 GCA_032273925.1 Rhynchotus rufescens
GAAAGGAAAGGAAAGGAAAGGAAAGGAAAGGAAAGGAAAGGAAAGGAAAGGAAAGGAAAGGAAAGGAAAAGGAAATTCTCTGAAAAATGTCTATTTCCTATAAAACTTCATTTAACAGGAAAAGAAGGTTTCAAACAAATTATCAGCTCTGTCCAGGATGCTACAGAACAGCCAGAGGAGTTTCAGCACATTCCTAATGACACATGCATGCCAGGGAAGGTAAAAAAGGTGATATATTATCAAGGCCTTCAAACAGAGAGCTGAGAGTTCTCAGGTCCTTGTCCTGACTTTGACACCCTGAGCAAGTCACCTGCTCCCCTTTTTCCTTCTTCCATGTCCTGCTTATCCAGGATGTGCTGTGAAAAGAGGCAACATCCTAACGTGGCAGCAGAAGGGTTAACACAAGCATTTGGATGTTTATTTTAAGAAGAGCATAAAACCCTGACAGGCAATAATTACAGTGTTGATAAGCAGGGAAAGAATATTTGATGTTTCAAATATCACATGACTAATTGGTCCTGGAACAGCTGTGCGTGTAATTTTGGTGGCATGTGTGGTGTGTGTCACCAGCTCCAGGGAGCGTAGCGGGGAGAGGGCCACGATGCTCCTGCCTCCATGTCCTCCGTCCTGGGCCATGCATCACCCTGACGCTACCAGCATGTGGGGGTGACCTCTCCCTTATTATACTGTCAAGCAGAATGAACAGGAGAGTAGAGAAATAAATGCCCATTTCTGTTCCTTAATCGTCATCTTGCATCCAGAGTGCTATGGATACACAGAGTGCTATGGATACACACACAGAGAATCACTGATTATTTTTCAGTCACTGGGAATGACACTGGTCAGAAAGCCCCCAGAAGAGGCCTTGAGCCTGCTAAGGGACATACGTGGAAAGCAGATTTCTCTTGTTGAAAATCTCCCCTCATTTGCTCCTTTAGCACATCAGCTTTTCATTTCTCTGTGAAAAATGGTAGCCAGGGAAGCTGGTGTCTTTGGCCCTGCTTCTTCTGGAGCTCCTCTAGCAAAGAGCTTCAGGAAGGCATCAAGCCTAAGGGCACAAGGACAAGCCCTGGCACTGCCGGCCTTTCTGGACACTTCATAACAGGCTACTTCAGATCACAGGGAGGTTTCATTCCCCACTCCTTCTCCCTTTCAACATTTATGTTCCAAGTGTAGGTGAAGGGTATTTCCATCCTCATCTAGTTTGAATGAAAAAAATGAAAAATTATTCTTTTTTAAATTATTAGTATTTTAGAAAGGGATGAAGATTTCATTGCAGTGATTTGTTTTTTCTCTCCCCTTTCACCCTCTGACTTTGTCTCTCCGGACTGCATCGTGTGGCACTTCTCAAGAAAGGACCCTCCACCTCCACCTCCAACCTCCAGTTGGTGCAGAAGTGATAGGAAGTACATAAACTTCTCTATCATATGTTGTTCAAGAAAGACTTTTTATCCCCTTCATAGTCCATGGGGAACAGTGGACTATTTTTAACCAGAGCTTGGTGTGATAAGAGCCTTTAATTACTAGATAAAATGTGTGCACCAGGGTGCAGCCTTTGATTCTCCTTAAGCTTCTGTAAAGTAAAATGCACCATGGTGTAACTGCACTGAAAACTTCCAATATTCATCAGAGGGAGCCATTTGCCTCGAGAAAGCAAACAAGCAGAAAGCCTAAGCACCTGGCCAAGGTCAGGCCAAGAAGCTGATGGTGCTTCGACTTCCCAGTTTGACTTCTACAGCTAAACGGTGTCCTTGCTGAGCTAAGCTATAGGTGCTTGCTTGCTTGTGCTTGCTTGCTTGCTTTTGGTTTTGACCAGTGGATAGATCCTCCTGGCTTCCCCTTGTCTCCTCCCTATTGCCATCTCCAGCAGCCTGGGCACTGGTGTCTTCCTAGGGAGATCAGAACCCCCACCATCTGCCATCCCCATCCCCATCCCCATCCCCATCCCCATCCCCATCCCCATCCCCATCCCCATCCCCATCCATGGAGCCAGAGATCTTGATTTATCCTTTTTCTTTTAGCAAGACTTGGTGTTGTCTATAATTATGTTTTGGCTACCAGCTGGAGGAGATAGAGATGATTAAGGTTCTTACTGTCTCTTAGAATTCAGCACAAGAACCACAGAGCAGCTGTGGCTGAAATGATTAAGTATTTATATTGCTGTTTTTCATCACAGGTGCTTTACTTCTAATGTAAAGGAAGATAATCACTTGCATTACTAGTACATAAGTATACGCTGATTAAATCTGCTGGCACCTGGTCTCAACCACTAGCACAAACAACTTGCAGACCAATCTCTATATAATATAAACTCTCCAATTGGGTGTACGATATCATTAGTGCATTTATCACATATGTAGCAGTTACATAGTAGTTACTTTTCCACAAATTATCTCATGATACCTCATCAGCCACTAGCCAGGAGATAAGCCTGGAAGTCTTAACAGAGAAGCTAGAGATAACTATTTCTTATTGTTTCCTTTCTTCTCCTTTTGCTCAGGAAATGGGATGTGTAATTCTGTCCCTACTATGGGGAAACACCTTTTCATTTAAGTCCATTCAATTTTAGGAATTACTCTGGAGCTAATGACTGAAGGTAAGAAAAATTAGATCTTCAACCAAAATCCATTAATATTGATTTCTGACTGCTTTGGTCCAGGTAAGCTACAAATTAGGAAAAAAATGTTGTCAGGGTATGGCAGTACATCTGTGTGATCAAGACATTTCCCTCTCCTTGGGCTGGTTCAGCAGCCCAAGACCTCTAAGGAAAGGGAAAAACAAGGTGGCCACCACAGGCCGGATGGCTCCAGCCTGGCAGTAGATCCCCCTGGTGCCTGGCCCGGCCTAGAGAGCAGCGCTCTCTGGGAAACGTGCTGGTGAAACAGCATGGACTGGAGATAGGAGTGTTGAGGGTCCACAAACCTGTCCTGATGTGACATTTTTTTCGCCCTGCCCTGCTCTTGAGAGTCCTTGTAGAACACAGGGATGGTTTCTAACCAGCAGCTCCCTCACGAGGATGAAGGGAAGGACCAGGCTGGGTGGCCAGGCTGGAAAGAAAGGCAGTTCTTCCAAAGTGCTCGTATTTCATTGCTGAGCAGCAGTGAAATGCAAGCAGCATCCAACTTCCCCCCAAGCCAACTGCCGTGCTGATGCTCTCATGACTATTAATGTGTCTCAGAGGTGCTGAGCTCTTAGAGGTGCTGCTCATTACCACTGCACAGAGGTCAATGTACGCCAGGACATGGCCCTGGGCACTGGGCTTCACTTTCCCAAACTGCAGTCAAGGGATTGTCTTGCTGATTCTAACAGAGCCACTCTGGGTAAGTGGAGAAAAATGAAAGGAAAGAGGTTCCTATGGGAGGTCCCTCAGGGTTAACTCCTGGCCAAGAATGAAGACATCAAAGGGAAGCATGTAGGCAAGCCAATGTCCAGTGCTAAGGGAAAAAAGGCCTAGTTCAAAAGACTATTAGTCTAGGTCTAGGTCTCTGCTAGGACTGGTGTAGCTGTCTACATAGTGGGTACAAGCAGCATATCAGGTTTTCCAGTGAAATATGAAATAAGCGTTTTATTTTATAATAAATAGGCATCTCCACTTAAAAACAGAATTCCTTCTAGCTTATGCTCTGCTTTGATGTTGCTTGTTGAGCAAGGACTTCTTCCCTGAGGCTACACTGTGTATCCGAGGGCTTGAACTGCCCCTGCTAAAGTACCAGCAACAGGACAGCGGCTGGTCCAGTTATTAGATTGGGTTAGTGGCAAGGCTCTTTCCAAACTGTGACATAATTTTCTGAATGTAAAAGCTAAATGGAGGATATTTTAGGGAAAAAGAAAATGAGACTGGAGACACAAAGACTCTTGAAAGCAGAATGCAATTTAACTACAGCTGATGATCCAACTTTCAAGCAGACAAATTGCCTGCAAAAAGAGACTAGTTCAGCCAAGCCCCTTTTCAATTACAGAAAGCTAACTCAATCAGTTGCTATTCTTTTTCAATAGATCTGCTGACTTTAAATGAATGTTCATAATATGTGGTCCATTCATTTCCAAGAACACAGCAGCAAAAGTTGCTTTATGGATTCACCATAAAATCCTGAGTGGGGAAAAAATCAATAAAAAGCATACACCTTTTCTTAAAAAGAAAAGCCATTTTTCTCCTAACACTTCATTCATTTCACCATAGTACTGTTGTCAACCTTGATTAAGACACTTTCAATGTTTGCACAGAGGCTTTCTTCAATCAGCTTGGCAGAAGTTTCTATTCCTTAAGCCACATGGATCCTACAGGCTTGGAGGGGAAAAAAATCGACCAACCTGCAGTTTATCTTTACAAAATCAATGGTTCCAGCTTTGTTAGGCTGGGCTGGGTGCACACAACTCTCAAAACTTGCTGTTCTGAATTTCCTTATTGCTGCAGGACCATGAGACCCCCAGCTCATTGCTGTCAATTGGCATGGCCAAATCCAGGAACCAATGGCCAGGCCTGGCCCTACTTAGGGCTGTCAGCTCCAGAAGAATGTCCCTGACGTTTCTGTTAAAAAGTCTCTGCTCTATTTTAGTGTTATTTTCTGTGGGCCCAGCAGACCCAGTCATCAAAGTGTTGGTACCAGTTCTGAGGCAATGGATTCAATAGGATGAACTGAGAACATAAAATTAGTTTTAAAATAACATATTTGGTCTTTCTAATTTAAATATTTAGCTTTGATTAATCAAAAAAAAAAAAAAAAAAAGCCCAACTGATTTCCACATTATCTGTCATAATAGCATTGGGCAACATGCTTGATGTTCAAGATCTAAGAATGAGTCACCTGCACTTCTGGGACATGAAGTGGCTACGAGCAGAAAGCAAAAGGCTCTGCCAGCTCCTCTTTTTCTCTTTCAAGATCTGACTTGGCTCAGTCATAGTGATTCGCTAATATGGAATACACTCTGGCCAAATTTTATTATTAGGCCACTGTGAGCAGCTGATTTCACTTCTGGAAATAAAATAAAACATGAAATCCATGTTTCTGTCATTTATATGAACACTCTTATTCCCCAGTACACACCACCATACATAGTGTGTCTGTGTTATATGGAGATATAGAACAAATGTAAAATGCTCCTGCAGGTGGTAGGACATTTTCTGCAAGAAAACGAAGACAATTAAAGTATTGAATATGTAGTGTCTTTGCTTGTAGTGAGCTTGACATTATCTGAGTCATGTCTGCACACAGTGAAGGGAAAATGTCATACCAATGCACTAGCACCTGTATATTCGCTTCATCTAGTTTTAGATGATACAAAAATTCAAACCACGGGAAAGTTAAACCAGGTGTATTCAAGAATAACAGTGCTTTGCAGAAGACTGACATTTTCTCACAAAATGCTTTCATTCTTTCAAAGTTATGAAAAAATAACTTCCGGTCAAAAACGTGGAGAGAAAATATGTTGTCTCATTTTTAAGAATCCTGTCCTTTAAAAAAAAAGCATCATTACTCAGCTCTTAAAAATATTACTGTTTAGATTAGATATAGCATTTTTCTTGCATTTTTCTGAACATGTCTTAGAGAGGAGGTCAAAAGAGAAGAGCAAGAAGCGGAATGATTTCCCAAGGTCATCTGCAAACCCAACTGCAGAGCTGCATTTGATAACTTGGACCACTCAAACCCTACATGAATGAAAGTCGGTTGCCAACAGTATGGAGCATATAACTCTAATTAAACGTTGCTCCCCAGCTATTTTAAATGAAGATATAATTGTTCTTTTCACTATCAAGTGCCTCATATCTTTGATAGGTAAAACTATCTCTAGGGTTGCAAGGATGGGGGGTTAGATAACTCACATTAATTATCAGCTAGGTTGAGGAGATGAATATAGAAAAATGTCCACCCTAGCTTTAAAAATGTGTAACTACCTCACAGTAATTGGCAGTCAATTAAATTGAAGTAAAAAGTGCCCAGAGTGGACAAAATGAGAGGAAATTAACTGTATATGCTAATTTAAAATCACTCTAATGGTAATTTCAAAGTTAAGTCTTCTCCAACAGACTGCGGATTAATCTTCATCCCTGTTCCAACAGGGAAAATACATAGCTATTAAACAAAGGCATTTTTCACTTTTCCAACCTAAAAATGCTATACATCTTTTGTCAGAATACGTATCACAATTTTGTTTCCTCGATGACCATACTTCCAGGATCTTCAGAGGGTCTTCAGAAGACTTTCTGATGCAAATGGAAAACCACATTCAGCATCAGGATTTCTCTCCTCCTCTTCTCCCACTCCTAGGCCTTACCTGTAAAAGGCCAATGAATTACTCAAGGTTAGAGAGAAAATTCCTCTCCCTTCAGTGAGACTGCTGCTACTCCTGAGCACAAAAAACAGATTTCATTATCTCATTTTGTTGAGAAAATTGGAAAACTCAATGGATAAAAAGTGTGAAATAAGAATTAACAGCCAAAAAGAGGGAACTATATGTATTTTATTGCAAGAACTTTCATTGGGGCATTAAAGGCATTTGCTCCACTGAAAACTGTTATTATGTACAATAAACAAATTTCTTTTAAATATTTTCCCTCATTCTTTACCTCAAGAAAGAGAAGAGTTAACAGTGCTCAGCTAGGAGTGAGTCACTTTGTGGCATCTGAAATTAATGTAAATTGAAATCAGCACCTCAGGTGCTGAGGTGAAGTTCTGAGATTTTCTATGATGTGAGGCAAAGAACTGAAAAACACAAAGATACTTGGCAGAAAAGGTCCATTTTAGTGGGACAGATTGTGATACCTTCAAAAGGCAGGAGGTGTCGGACTGTCACAGCAGTTTAGAGGAGAAAGCCAAAGTCAGTTGGACTGGCACAGCAGATCCCACAAGGGCCTAACTCCTCTCCCTGAGCAAGGGGGCTGAGGTTGCCCCTACCATTTGCCATTTGACTGTATAGGGCTCTCCAGCTTCCTTTTTTTCTTTTCTGCCATAAATTCCTATGGAAAAAGACAACACTTCTGAATGGAGGGAATAAAATGAAATTTATCGTAAAGGAAGGAAGTGAAAAGGAAATCCAGGGCGGAGGCCCTGCTTCCACTTCCTGTCATAGGTGCTGGCGGATCTTCTGCAATGGCCTCACCAGCACTTGCTGGGACAGTGTTACTGAAAAATGTTGAAAAATGTGGAGGGGAAGTGGAGCCTCAGGAGGCTAAAGCCGTGCTCTTAGACAGCAAGTGACACTATGCTGCTATTTCACAGCAGCCAATATTCTCAATTGTTCGAGGAAAGCCCTGGTTCCATCTGTATTTACTTATGTTTCCCACACTGGACAGCACTAGGATAACTGGGGATTTTCCTTCAATATATGCTGCAGACAGCTTAGTAATTAAGACTGAGAGTCCTCTGCTGAAGTAACTCAGGCGCTGTCTCTCTCCTTTAAATATTTATATCTTTAAATGAATGTTAATAGTCCCCTTACTGTCTATAGAGGTTCCCATCTTAGCTCTACAGGTCAGCTGCTGGCAGCCTTTGAAAACCTGGGTTTTCCTGGATGAACACAGAAGCTTCTGGAAGATTCCTACAGAAGCTCCTTCTGTAGGAAGGCGGGACATTAGGAGGAAAGTCTGAGTTCCACGTCCTCAGTCTTTTTCTATACTAAGGCATAAGAGATTTTTAACAGCCCCATGTGCTTGGATTTAGATGACTTAGTCTATTTTGCTAGCAAATATCACCATGTGCTGATAAGCTAAATTTCAGCAAACCTTGGGTACAGTCAGCAGGGAACGAGGCTTGTTCTGTGTTTTAACTTCATCATTTGTTTTTTAACTGAAGCCCTGCAAATATTTCTGATCACAATCTGAATAAATAATCTTGCACAGCAAACACAATCTGCAGTGCCCTAGTAACTGCAATGCACCTTCCTGCATCCCACCTGTCTGATAGTTTGGTGGGTTTGTCATGACACATCAATCATTGCACAGGGCAAATTCTCTTTGTACCTCCTCAGTATCTACATCAATTCCTTGATGTACTGCACTGCGAGCAGAGTAAACCCAGCATTATTACGCATCAGCTTTCCAAGCCGCAGCATCTGAGCCATTTATCATTCATTTCCATGTGCTGTAATTGCCCTTAGAAACCTGCATATCTTAATTTCTGGGCCCCAGCCCAGCTATTGGTAGAAGTCCACTGCATGCCAAGGTCACTATATCCCCTGGCAATCCATCTCAGAAGGAAGAAAAAGGGGCAAAGATTCTCTTTTCTGTGGATAAAATCATATTTGTGACACCTTCAAGTCCACTCTCTGGACTCAGCAGCCAATTCGCTCAGCGTAGCTGGATCGGCTGCTTCAGGAGCCTCATCCTCCCCGTCTTTCTTCACCAGCATTTCAGAGAGTCTTTGATTTTCAGTAGATGCTGACCAAAACATTGGGTTTGGCCTTAATATCCCACTCGGCTTCTGCAGATCATGCTAACCTCAAAGAACAGAAACAAACAACGGTACAAGAGCATGACCACTCTGCACCTAATTGATAGTAATGTTAAGAGACCGATAGTAATTCGAACACTAATTAAGGAAGATAGTTATTGACTTTAATGGGAGACAGATCGGGCTGTTGCACTTCTACTAAATAATGAGAAAGTAAGTACTGAGGATGCTGTCAGTGCTGGAGAAATTATTGCAATAATAATGGGTTGAGAAAAACGCAGCTTCCTCTTGCACTCAACGTATTGCACTTATGAGCATCAAGAACTTCACTAAGGGAGCAAGAACTTTATGCTGGCAGTCCCAGAATGTTAACTCATTTTTTTTCTGTGTGGTTTACTGATGCAGTAATAGAACTTACAAACCCCAGGAAACAGCAAATACAGGTAGCATTTAAGTAAAGGCTGTGCTCTGAGGAAGTTAAAACACTGGTCCCCCTTTCTCGCCATCTGTCTTGAGGATCACCACCCACCAGCCCAGGTGCTGTGGGTAATCATCACATTGACAGAGATGTAACATGCTCAGCAGCCACCTCCTTGCTCTATCACTCTCTGCTGTTGGAATAGGGGGTTGCAGCCCCTTCCTGCCCTAGACAAACCTTACGAAATAAAGTTTGCATTTCTGAGCACGTGGAAAGTTTTCGTCCTTCTGAATATGGCTCAGAGGATTCTCGGTCTGTGTTCCGTATCTGAGGGAACTGCAGAGGCAACATGGTTCTGCAGTGATATCTGGAACTTAAAATTGGGTTTACAAATATCCTTCCCAATCACTTAATTCCATAAGATTTTTTTTTGACTGTTATTTTTACCTCTATCAATACTTATTTGATCCCTTTCTTAATAGCAAACAGGAGGGGGAGGAGGCAAGGAGCTGTTCACATTTCATTCTATCAATGTCCTCACTGCTATAAGAGCTCAAAAATCCATAAAATAGGACATCATCTTTCAGCTGCAAAATCTGTGTCACATGCCAAGTATTACTACAGCAGTACAAACCTTTCCATCTTTATTGCCATGCAGCATATTGATTCTCTGTTTCCTGCTAGCATTTATAACATTATGCACATGACTCTACAAACATTGACCAGAAAGCATGGAAATATTCACACCGCTTCTCTGACTGAATGAGATTTTCAGCTGAATCATTGAGGCTGTACTTCAGTTTTCAGTGCTAGCACTGCCATTTTTATATAAGTGCCTTTCGCTTATTAGCAGAGTATATTGAAACTAGCTTGTTGTTTTTCCCCTCCTTTTGTACATTCTGTTATATTAAGGGGCATTTATATCTTGTCCATAAGAGATGTGTGCCCTTCCCTGATGAGAGGAACACTGAAGCAGAGCTAAATGACTTCTGTCGTAGTGTGCCTTCTCCAGAGTAAGCAGGGAAGGGCAGGAACTGAAGTGTAATCATTCAATAACACAACAAAATACAGCACTGAAGAAGAAGATTTAGATTCAATAATTTTTCAATGTCCCTTAAGTCTTCATCTATTTCTCAAACAGCATTATGTAAAAAAAACAACAACAACAAAAAAAAAGTAGTACTTCTTGTATTAGTAGAAGAGCTGAATCATTTCATGCCATTCAACAGCTGAAATTAATATCAAGGTCCAAATTTCTCAGCTGGCTGTAAAAGAAAAAAAAAAGTCAGGAAAAAAAAACATCACCCAGATCAGATGTTTGTATTTTGGGAAAGATCTATGTTCAGATCCAAGGACTGTGATTTCCCCTTCTCTCTCACTAGTAGTCAAATAGAATTCCTTTATCCCTATCCCAAATAGACCCCTTTAAAGTCTTTGAACATAATCCTTGGGTTTCTGATCTCTACACAGTGAAGCAGAGCCTTCTCACGAGCTGCAAGAAGATCCATGTGTTTTGGTGCTACAGAGGGAACTCCTATGGAAGACTGGCCAAAGCACCAGAGACTGGCAGAGTACATGGTAGCATTCCTTGTGGTTCCTGGGGCTCCCCTTGAAGTCTGCAGCATAAGCTCTTTATTAATTCTGTCCTGATTAACCCCTGATGAACCTTGAGTGTCTCTCTACAACAGCATCCAGCCCTCTCTTGCCCACAGATCACAGAGGCCTTCTCCAATCCGAGTTTATGTTGGTACTCGCCAGAGCAGGGAGCTCCACCTGAACCTCACATGCTTCCAAACCTTGGCACAAGCAGGTCCACTAATCATGAATTCAAAGTCATGAATCCATGATTTTTAGGATTTTCACTCAGGAGTATGAATGGATAAAGACTGAGATGGTTCTTCAAGGAATATTCCCTCATATCTCCTAGAGGCCACCTCATCTCTTACCTCCATCCCTTGTAGTAGAGAGGTCTGAACAAGCACATGAAGCAGCACCCAACTTTTGGCAACTGTTTCAGTTTGTCCTAGTGTGTTAGACCATAAAGTACAGTGAAACAGGAGCTCTTTTCCACGAGCAGATCAGTTGTCTCTCCTGCAGAGGTAGCAATGCTACTGCCACCTTGGTTTTAATCCATGTGTGTAATAAGTGTTTTTGCAAAAAGCATGAATCCAAGCCCAATAGCACGGGACATTATGACTAATCATGAACAGGGAAATAAAGGTAATGACATACATTAGGAGTATGAGTAGTACAGTCTCCAGAGCAAGAGGAATTAATTGTCTGGATCCTAATTCTTTGCAAGCTGCTGAAGTCATGAGTGGAAAAGTTGTCCACATCTTGCTGAATGAAGGTATGTAAAGTCAGGGTCACCTTTTGCAGCAACATTTCATAGAAATTAGATGACAGCCCAGCCGTGGTAGGAGTTTCTCCACATCACAGGTTTTGAACTGCAGCAGAATAATTCCAGCATCTGTAATTAGCACTTCCATTAAATCCTTGTTGCTCTTGTATTAAATTTGGTAGCCTGGAACTGACAGGTTTTTTTTTAAGGAGGGCTATCCTTATCAAGAGCTTGCAAATCAAAGTTGAACTCCTGATTAAAAGTTTAGGGCAGTCCTCATTATTTTCTGCATCAGAAGAGCAGTCTTTTTGAGTTAGCTTTTCAGTCAGTACTGTTCCATTGCCAAGGGTCTCTAATTGTTTCTGTCTCAGAGCTATTTAAAAACACTTCACTTTTCACATTCTCCTCACTGAAGTTAAACACAAACACATTTCTGTTTGTTTTCAGAGCCAGAGAGGCACAGTGGAAGGAGCTGGAAGGAATCACTGTTGGATTTTTCCAAATTACCTACTGCCTGGAGTAAAGGATGCTCTGGGTGGTGTAAATCCAACGGGGATCTCCAACTCTTCCCCAATGTCAATGTGAAAAGGCAGCAGCTGTCTTGCTTACCGTTTGCTCTGTTAGTAGAGGCAGCAATTAATCCTCTCCGGAAGGGCTTCAAACAAGGATAGACCTGTTTCCATGTGAACTATGAGGCTTTCAAAATATAACCCAAGCTGGGATTGAGCTGCACACACAGCAGAGCCCCAGCCATGAGTGACCTGCACAGGGTTGCTGTTCTTTCATGTGCAGCAAACCCAATTCAAGATATTTCCTATGCAAAGACTGGCCACCTTCTGCAACAGGCTATCCAGTGCCTATACATGGAAATATAAATGTACTGCATGGATAGGGATGCTGGCTGGTGTTGCTCTTGCCTCAGTAGGGGCTATTTGGAGCAAGAATCCATCTCATGACTCCATGGCCACCAGGGTCTCAAATGGTAGCACAAGAGCAGGACAAAGGTTTTCAGTGAAAACATGCTGGAAAATCAAGAGCCAAATGGATTTTAACCTAGTGCTGAAATTGTGTCAAACTTGTGCAATTATTTTCACTGGGGAAAAAAAAAAAAGCTTTAAAACTTACAACATCACAAAATGCCTTATTTAGGATTTAAAGAAAGATTTCACTTCAGAAGGATGATTCCTTTCAGAATGTATGCATTTGCTTTTAGTTTCATTTTGTAAATATCTCTCAATAAAATATATACATTTAGAGGGTTGAATAACATTTTGTTAAATGTATTATTTCTATGTGTTTCTAAATATATTCTCCCATATGTATTGAGTGAAAATTCACAGCAATTAAGTTTTTAAGTTTGAAAAGAAAAAAAAAATCAGCTATTAATCCAGGGAGATACTGAACGCTTTTTATTCTGTCTGATGCTCAGCATCTCTGCAGATTGGGTTCTATATTCCCTTGGCTACTTTTTAATTACATTGCAATAAAATTGCAAAGAATCTCATTTTGCCAGATGAAGCCCAGGGGCTCTGTGGAATGTGTTGGGGTCTAGCTATTTATACACTAATTTCACTAGCATAGGTCCTGAAATACTGTGCTATTTTTCTTCATTCATGAAAAAAGGCCATTTCGTCTAGATCTGAGTGACTGCTATTTCATTCTCAAAAATACAACTCGTGCACAGTTC
>JAVCKT010021154.1:15175-37332 GCA_032273925.1 Rhynchotus rufescens
TGTGAGGGTGCCAGAGCCCTGGCACAGGCTGCCCAGGGAGGCTGTGGAGTCTCCTTCTCTGGAGATCTTTCAAACCCACCTGGATGCCGCCCTGTGCCCCGTGCTCTGGGTGTCCCAGCTGGAGCAGGGGAGTTGGACTAGATGATCCCTAGAGGTGTCTTCCAACCTTGAACATTCTGTTTGTGCATGTGTGTGATATTTTTTCAGTCCTCTCCACGCTGAGCTCTGGAAACTCTAGTGAATGTTTTTCTTTTCTCTTCTTTTTTTTTTTCCCTCCTCCCAAAGACATGACTCCCTTATTTCTTGTCTGCTAAGCAGATAATTCCCTTGGCTCTCAGTTATCCTGCAAAGTGAGGTGCTACCTGCAGCAAATGCCTTTCCCACGAGCTGTACCGACAGAGCCAGCGGCTTCACCACGCTCTTGTTCCGCGATGGGTCTGGAGCTCCACTTAGGTTAACAGCAGAAGACGACTTTCCCGGACTGAATACTGAGGAATCTGAGAAAAGAGGTTGTTCAACTAAGTAATGACTAAAAAACTATATATGTGTGTGTGTGTGCGTGCGCACGCGCCTGTGTGTGTGTGTGTGTGTATATACATGGACCTATGCACATGTAAGTATTTATGCGTATAATACAAACATATATTTTACCCCTCAGAAATCATCCCATAAAAATATCTTACAGGAATTCTAGCAAGCATTTACTGACCATTTCTACAGAACCCAACAATGTAAGAAACTCCAAGTCTCTTCCACCATCTTTTGCTTTCACATAATATTTCATATAACATTTGTAAAATACACTGAGTGCAGAAATTGTTATCTGATTGTCCCTGAATACAGCCCTGTGGGAAACACCATAATCCCATATCACAGAGGAGAAAGCTGAGGCAGGAGCTCATGGGACTCGCCCCCAGCAAACACAGGGAATAAGCCCTGGAATAAGTTACCTAAAAAGGCTGTGGAACCTCCATCACTTGGTATTTCCAAGAACAGGTTATTGAACCTCTGTCAGACACTGATGAGTTTGACTCGGGGCAGGAAATAAATCAAGCTGATAACCTCGTGAAGATGCCCTCCCAGCACTCCTGTCCACTGGGCTATGGAAAGTCTGTGTCCAGTTTGGAGTGCAGGTAACCAATGGAGGTATCAAAACTAACAAGCAAATTGGTTTTGCTTGTTAATTTTGCTTAACAAACAGCTATTCCTTACAGCACTTTACCAAGACAGAAAACTATTATTTGTCCTATTTTATAGATGTATAAGTTGAAGAATAAAAACATTTTTACAAATATTTTTTCTACTATTAAACTGTAAAGCAGAACTGATCCAAAAGCTGCCTGTGTGGAGACCACTCCTTTAACATTAGATGTGTAATATCTGCAATTTACTTTGAAGAAAAAATATAGACGTGGATACTGTTACAGTGAGAAATCCGAATTCTTATAATCCCAGTAAGAGAATTGTTAATCCAGCTTCTCTGCAGAATTGCATTTGCAACAAGAAGGCCGAGCAGGCTGGGTTCAGCTACATATACCCTAGCAAAACAGCCAGGGAAAGAAAAGAGAAGTTTGAGACCAATTTAACCTGTCAAATGCATTCACTCTTTCTTCTGTAAAATCCTGATTCTGGTTGTTTTAAACATTTAGACCTTTAGTCTGTCCTTTTGTGCGACTGCTTGAGGTGGATCGTGAAACCATGTGACATTTCAGATGTTGTGATAGTGCCAACTGTGTCTCCTTGGGAAAGGAGCCGCATCTTCCCTGGCTGCTTGGAAGGAGGCCCTCGACACCACGTTGACAGCAATGTCACCGGCTGTACAGTCCTGGCAGTCTCAACCAGAGTATGTCAGAGCTCTCTTGTGCTCTCATTTCTCTCATGGAATTACCATTTCAATGCTGAGCTGTGTGCACGCACGTACACTGTCTCCCTAGAGGCACCTTCTGAACTCCTAGGACTGCCCTGCTTCGTTACAAAGTGAGACAAGGGAAATACTCACGGAACTTAAAAAGGAATAAGCTGAAACTGAAATAATTAACTGACTAAACTGAAATCATTTGAAAACAGCTTGCTAGAAAGCAACTAGCTTACAAGCATGTCCCCTTCCAAATGGCAGACAATTTGAGTCACAGCCCAAGTAGCTGTGTAAAGTCTAAGGGAGAAACCTGAACTTCCATTGCATGTCAGAAATCACACAGCAGGAAAAAGGCTCCCTCCCTCCCAGCTCCTGCTCACAGGGGACTCCTGTGTATGAACGTGCCATTATCTTCACGTAGAAGATAACAGTGGAAGGAGATGAAAAGGGTTTGGAAACCGTGACCTAAGGGTACAAACAGTGACACACACAGAGCCCGAGCAGACTGAGAATCCCCCGGAGTGATAAGGAGGGAGCAGTATGTGAAAGGTGCATCTATTAAGCTGGCAGCCACAATAGAAGACAAAGCTGTGTAAATATGAGGTTACTTGTTATTTCAAATAAATGGCTTCTCATGCATCTGCACAGTTCTCAGCCAGGCTCTGGAAAGCAGGGGATCATGCGGTGAAATGCACATGTGTTTAAATTAACATTCTCATTCATTTTACCAATTCGGCTCCCAAAACAGAAACAGAGTTGACACCTGTGGAAAATACCCCTGAACAAACCCATTAGTAATTACAATTTCATACTAATGTCCGTGTTCAGCCTCTGTTTGTCCTTTGTTTTGAACATTCCTTGTAAGTGGGGAAAAAAACATTGTGACAAGCTTGTTTTCCAACTCCATTTCATATTATTCCACGGAAATATATATTCTGGTACATACACGGCAGCTGATTACAACAAAAAAACTTTCCTCAACTTCTAGTTTTTCAGAAGGAACATAGACAGACACAAAAGCATGCAATAGCATAGATAAAGCTGCAATAAACAAAGCAATGTGAGGAAAGCATGATGAAAACGCTGTTTCTATTTGTGATGAATGAATGAATGAATGAATAAATAAATGGCATTCCGATGCTGCTGCTTTGTCTGTCAATGTCTACTCAATCTTTATATTCTCCTCCTTTAAGAATATCATTTATAGTGTTCTAGCACAATTACAAGGCATGCTAGCTTACGTAGCACACAACTAGGGACTCTGGGGGGAAATTACTTTTTTAGGTACACTCCTGGGTAAAAGAAAGTTTAAACGCATAAAAGCTGTCCCACCCATTCAAAGGGGATTCTTATTTCCTTTAGTTTTCCATTTCGAGGCAAATGGTCTGTTTTATATACTAGGTAAACTACTGACTATAAACATGTAACTCAAGCCTTTCAAGATCCATGAAAAACTAAATGAAACAAGTTCCAGGAGACAAAGAATCAAACAAAAGAATCACAAGATGCTCTTTAATACTTTCTATTGGATATCCATAGCAGAACTAAGCTTATCTTTGACCTCACTTGGCTCTTTATCTTTTGCAAAGCAAATTTTTAAGGGGCATCCTCCCCGAATTACACGACTCGAGGGAAACACCCACTTCTGCACGGCACCCCTGACCCCACAACACCTGCGGTGACTTACCACCCCCACGGGTTGTTTTTACAGCACTTTCAGCTCCTACCTGTCTGAGTGAACCCTGATTTGTATCCGTTAGCTGCTCCAGCCTCCGGGGTCGTGGCCGGCGACACCGAAGCGTTTGGTTTGGCAGAGTGGCTAGCAGCAGAGGATTGCCTGCTCCTACATTCTGGAAATGAAGCAGCTACAGTACATATCAACACAGCCTGCCTTCCCGGAGGCAAGTTCAGCAACACAGTGGCAAAAGGGGATGACACATGAAAAGCATGCACAGCACACAAGGCAAAGGGCAGCAAGCGGCAGCACGTGGCCAAAATGCAGCTCCCCCTCATTAGTCAATTTTTGTCTTCTAATTAGGGAAGTCTCCCTGGGGGCTGCTCAGAGTGACCAGCAAATACACACCAGATGCTGCAACGTGGCCAAAGCTCCCGGCTCTCGGCTCCCGAGACCTGCAAGTACTCAACACATCCCAGGCAACATTCAGTGACTTCCCTGGCACAGCCTTTAGACAAACTTGCCCTATAGGTTGCCCTTTAAAGGGACAATGGGGCTGAAACCCAGATTCCCAGCAAGTCTCCTCAAAATCTTCATCCCTGTAACTGTCTGGGTAAAAACAGAGTTGAGGGAGAATGTGACTCCAAAAAATATGCATCCATTCATTTTTACGCTGAGATCTAACCAGTTTTGTTTGAAAAGAAGGGGAGAGTTTAAGAGCATCTTTCTTCTGATCACATCCTTAATGAAAGTGTTTGCATAAAGTGTAACCCTATGGGTATAGATCCTACTGAGAGGATGCCCACAAGATCTATTCTTGGTCAATTTTATAATGCTCCGGGGCTGCTTAAAACACTTGCAATCAGTGTATCACGCTAGAGGCTCGTCTGGGATCTGCTTCTTCAGCACATTCACATTTGTGATCAGAAGAAGGTTTAGAATAATTTTTTCCTGCAAGTTTCTGCTGACAGCAATCACCAGGTCACGCACTAATTCCAGCTGTAGGAACATCAGGAATTTCAGAAAAATAATTCCAAAAGATCACTCTATTCTTCTCCAGTGCATCTCAGCATACTAGTGGCCCCACTATTGTCAATAATGAAAAAAAATACATATAATGAAACAAAATGATGCGTGACTGGCCTACACTCCCTAACCAAGCCCAGAGTTACTGGCAGCTGGGAGCAGTGTGGATATGAAAACCACCAAGCAGAACAACTCCAGCTCCAATGAGCAATTTGCTAAACGATGCATGGGACTGTAGCACTGCATGGACAAACCCTTTCATATGCCCGGAGAAATAATAAAAAATAAGGTTTCCTTTCTGGATTTGGAACTTTGAGAAGAGACTAACAAATTAAACCTTTATGTAGCTTTTACAAAATGTTCTATATAAAAAAGAATACACCCCCTCAAGGCAGCAGTAAATTATAACTGAGAAAAACAGCTAAAGCCAGGACCCCTCTGAACCACAAAGTAATGCAGCACCAAAATCCTTCACACAGTTCAGTGATGCAACCTCGCTCTGCTGTCACGGTGCCTTGCACACGAGGATGTGACCCTTTGGATGGGAAATTCAATCCTCTTCTGGAGCTTCTGCTCTCCTTACCTCCTCCTCCTCCTCCTCCTCCTCCTCTTTGGAAGAGCAGGCACGGGAGCCACTCTCTTTACTGAATGAAAGTGCAGCTGAGGAGAGCAGGCAGTGTGGCCTGCACACCCCTCAGAGGGGAACAGCCCCTCCTGGTGCCTCGGCATGGCTCTGGCATCCACCAGGAACCGGACCCACGGTTACCTTCCCTCGGCTTCAACCTGTCCCCACTACAGCAGGCAACTGCAGTGCACCCTGCCTGAGGCACACGAGACCACCAGCAGATTCAGGAACCTCCTTTCTCCCACCATCAACAACAGGAAGGATTGATTTAAGGCTCCCAATGTAAGCATAGGGAAATGGAGGAAGACTATTTATGACTGCACGATTTTTGTAAAGATTAGGTAAGCTTCTTTCGTAAAATCTGTGGGATTTTTTTCCACTGCCTTTAATCGAAAGAGATATTCATCTTCTATGATACCATCCTAATTCATACATTTTTAACAGCACCTTTCAATTTCTTGTTCAACACTAAATTAATATGATGTAAAAATCCCTAGATGAATGGGCACCTTCATTACCTTTCCAGCAAATAAGGGGTCCCTTTGACAGCACACCTTGGGAGCTTCTTACTAGGTAGTACTTTAAGTGCTTCTGCTTCTTTGGTTGAGTGGTTAATTTCAGGTTGATGTGATTGGAAAACTCTGTGAAGTATCGAAATCCTCTTTCTCCACAGCCTATACAATTCCCAGAAAACCCTGGAAAAGAATGAAGCAAAAGGTAGACACACAAATTAAGGGATTTGTAGTATTCACTAGCAATAAGGCCACTTTAACCTACCTGCACATCTAATTAAGACCAACTGAAGGTCTCGAGACACAAAGCTACTTTAGATGCCCTGCTCAGTATGTGCATATCAGGAAGCAGACAGAAATTTTAAGCTTAGCTTTTCTTTAAACCATTCTCTCTAAGTCACAGTAACACATACCAAAACTCTGCCACCAGTCTTACTCCCTACATAGTATAAAGAGCAAAAACTACTTGGCAGAGGGAGAAAATCTATGCTGCCAGGCTGGGAAATTGTGGTAAATCTTGCTGATTCGCTTCCCCATGTGGGCACAGGAGCAGGAGAGCTCCAAGCAGCAGTGCTGGCTTCCCGCTCTCCAAAGGGAGGCTAATCCACAGTGTCCACTGCAGCTCTGTGAGGACGCAGTGGACCTTCTCATGGAGCATGTTCTCTCTGAGACCCCTTTCACAAGGCGCTTTACAATGAAGGACAACCTTGTACCTTATTAAATCTTCAAAGAAATCATCGAAAATCAAAAGTTTAGATTTTCACAGCTTAGCTTAGGAGTGCTTAAGACTGCTTTTCAAAACCTGTAATCTCTCACAAAAGCAACAGCTTTAGGAATAAAGGAGTAGGCAGAAGACTGCTTTACTGTGGTGTTTCTGGCTCAGATTCATGGCTTCCCTGAATTAAGTTCTGGAGAGGGGCCAGACTGACGATTATCTAAAACCCTGCATTTTCTCACAGAAAACTGCTTCCTACACTCACCAGCAAATCTTGTAGCTTCATGAAAAAAAAAAAAAAAAAAAAAGATATTCATTCTATTTGAGAAATCCCTTTTTCTTTTCATAAAACTCCACTAAATAGGCCATTATCTTTCTCCTAACTATGCCTCATTACCATCTTTTACCCTAGTATTGCCCAGCATGCCCAAGAGTGCACTTCTTCAGCCTGTTTCTGCCCTGGAGGCACAGAACGAGTTCTTCCCTTCTCCCCTGCAACCTGTTACCAGAAGCAGGCATGAGGGTCTCACAAAGGTACCAAGCCACAGCTGTGCTCTTAACTACCAGTTATGCAGGCCTAGAAATATATAGAAATACTTAAACAAACAAACAAACAAAATCAACATTTGATCCAGGTGGCCCTTGATTAGGGTGAGTCAAGCACCCCATGTGCGCCCAGTGTGAAGGAGAGGCCCGGGTAAGAGTCAGGCCTTAAACCCAGGCATGGGTGCAGCACTTGGCAGAGGAGGGTGCCAGAAGGCACCTTGGTTTCTGTGTGCCTCGTTGGTGGGTTTTGTCCTCAGTTCAGGGAAGTTATGGAGTTATGGGGGGAAGCCAGCAGGCTCTGTAGCATCTGAGAAGATGAGTAAAGGATAGACAGGGTGTTCTGTGGGGACCTTGCAGCTCCAGGGGTCCCACCTCCCTGCAGCAGCACAGAGGACAACACGGAGGGCTCTGTGCTGTGTAACACTCAGAAGACATCTGGAAACTGGTCACTTCTTCAGGAGGAGCAAGAACCTTTCTCCTCCTCCAAGACTTGCAATTGAGGAACAGGTTTAGTGCCCTCCAGGCTGAGGAGGAGCTGGACTGACAGCCCC
The DNA here is from genome assembly GCA_032273925.1 of Rhynchotus rufescens. Taxonomy (NCBI): domain Eukaryota; kingdom Metazoa; phylum Chordata; class Aves; order Tinamiformes; family Tinamidae; genus Rhynchotus; species Rhynchotus rufescens. The sequence goes on from JAVCKT010021154.1 coordinate 22,681, forward strand.
TGTGCCACGCAGGGTCACGCAGGGAAGCAGCGAGTGGCTGCTGTGGGTCACTCCCCACTGCAGAGCACTGAGGGACCTATCTGCTGACCTGCCCTCTGATCTAGAGAGGTTTGCTGCCTGCCAAGGACCCAAACACGTCCTAGAAAGACTGCCAAGACTTGTCCATGCATTGAATCACCCTCTGCTGCTCTTCCATGTGGGCAGTAATGACACCATTGGCAAACTGGAAACCAAAGAGAATTTCACAGTTCTGGATTGGTGATCAAGAGTTTGGGAGCCCGGTTCATCTTCGACTCAGTCCTATCAGCAAGGGGGAGGATGGGAGGAGGAGAAGACGATTTTGCCAGTTAACTGGCTGCACTGCTGGCATTGGCAACATAGTTTTGGCTTCCACAACCATGGGTCCTGTTTGAAGATTGACAACTGACGGGTGCATTCCACTAAGAGAAGCATGTGTGCCTTTGGCCAACCTGTTGACCAGCCTGTTAAGGAGGGCTTCCAACTAGGAAAGATGGGGGAAGGGAAAGAATTATAGAGACAGGGTAGTCAGGAAAACAGGCCTGGGAAGTCTGGTGGACGTCTGGTTAATCATGGGCCAGCAATGTGTCCTTGTGGCCAAGAAGGCCAATGGTCTCCTGGGCTGCATTAGGAAGAGTGCTGCCAGCAGGTCAAGGGAGAGGATCCTCCCTTTAAGGGAGGCTGCACCTGGAGTTCTGAGCCCTCCAGCACAAGAGAGACATGGAGCTACTGGAGAGAGCCCAACATAGGGCTACAAAGATCATTAGGAAACTGCAGCATGTCCCCTATGAGGAAAGGCTCAGAGAGCAAGGACTGTTTAGCCTGCAGAAGAGCAGACTGAGAGAGATCTTATCAGGGTAGGCAAATACCTTAAGGGAGGCTGTCAAGAGGATGGAGGTCAGACTATTTTCAGTGCCCCTCCATGATAGGACAAGAGGAAACGGGCACAAACGGGCACAGAATAAGTCCATCTGAACCTGCCTGGTTTTGATCATGTGCAACATGCTGTAGGTGACCCTGTTTGGGGGAAGGGGTTGGACCAGATGATCTCCAAAGGCCCTTCCAACCTCAACCATCCTGTGATTCTATGATCAGCATTGCCAGAGCGAGCTGTGGGGCAGCAGGCTCCCTAGTAAACAATATCAGAGATGACAGACGGAGACAAAGCTCTGTAGGGGCTTATCAGCAAAGACAAGCACTACTGCATCTGATGGCACTACGCACCATCTGGCTGCCCATCGGATGTCTCTTCTTGATTCATTTCTTGGCATCTCCCCTGCTCAGCAGGGAGCAGCTCCCGAGGTCTGCACCCTAGAGCGCACCAGGCTCCCAGTTCCCTACCTCCACCTACCAAGAATACAGCACCCTACAGCTCCCACTTGATCCCAACTGATGGGATTTCTGCCATAAGCCTGAAAGTTTGCAGTAGCCTTTTAAATGGGGATAAGAGAGGAATAATATTAAAGGTGATAAGTACCAAAAGGAGGTCTTTGTCAATATTTGAGTGATGTATTGCTGGTCTGCAACAGAACTTTAGCAGTGTGGTTAAATAAGGGCAATTATACTTTATTTTAATTTCTTCCCCATTGAAAAGGAAGATTTCTGATTATATTTTAGGGATTGAGGAGAGAAAGGAGAGAAGGAATTCAAAACAGGCTAAAGGAGCCAAAATACATTAAATCACTTTTAGTACAATTTGTGAGCCAAGCAGGAAAGCTAGGTATATATATGCTATATATACATCTGTCTTCAATCAGCAAGAAACATTCTTGTATCAAATTTTAAAAATGCATAAATGTGACCAGCTGTGACATAAATATTTTTTAGATACGTGTTAGTTTTTGTAGGCCAAACTGCCCATGGAGTTTCCATTGAAAATAATGCTTCTGGTAGAGCCAAAGGTAGCATTTTCCTTGCAACACATAGAACACATAGCTCATCTTTTACAAGTTTTATGAGCGTATTTCTTCTTAAACGAAAAATCTAAAAGCATCAATAGAGAACATAAATATCTCAGAAATCTAGGGCTGAATTTGACTTCTGCCCACAAGCGCTGATGGTCGTTAGTTGTAGAATCAGGGATTTGTTTTAAAATGGGTTTTTAAGGCAGGTTCAGCTGTGTATTTAATTCAATAAAATCAAGCCTCAACATATTTCTAGCAGAAGATCATTAGCTGAAATTATTTTAGGTAATTTTGAAATGACTTTCTCTCTAAATTATTATAACAAGAACAAAAACCTCTTACCTAAAAGTGCATTTTTTCCGTGATCATCTGGCAAAAACCGCTTGTCCACAGCGCAGACCAGAATATGCTCAGGAAGGTTTGGTGACTTGGCTCCTACTAACAGGAAGCCTGCTGGGATATCGATCTGCTCCATGCACAGGGATACTAACCGTAAATCCTTGCCTGCTTGACAAAAGCCTGAAAAACAAGCCAAAGGAGAACAGATAAATCTTATGAAAGATTTAATTTTCTTCTTTGCACCGGTTGCAAACAAATGGGGCTCCCTCCACCACTTAAGGCTGCAGCTCACCCCTCTCCCAGCAATAGCTGGTGGCAAACTCCCCTATTTCAGGGTAAGTGTGGAGCCCAAAGACAGCACACACTCATCCGTGGACCTTCTCTCTTTGCTACAACCATCAAAATACGCTGACACACTACACATGCATCTCTATGAATCAATATTTTAAATAAAATCAAATTCATAATGAACATTGTTCTAACATTGTTAAAATCAAACACTGAGCTCAAAATTACTGTAATACCTATTAAGACTTAAACTATTAAATCATATTAATTACACATCATTTAAACTATTATTCCAGCAGTCCATAGTTAGAGATTTTTTTTTAAGAAAAAAAGGCACAAAAATGGAAGAGGTCACTGACTGGCTAAACACATGGCTAAACACCAAGAAATCACAGCTTAACCAAGAGCCACCTGAACTGTTGTTAACATGTGCGTCTGCACTCTCACCTACAAGTGATAAACACTTCATCTGAAACTCAGCAAAGCTGGTGGAAGCAAATCTTTTTTGTCTGTGATTTTTTCCTCTCAAAACTACCAGACAAAGAACACGCACAAAGTGGAGTGCAGCATCGGTCATCATAAACCTTCTAGCAAGCAGTAACTCGTTAAAAACAGGGTCTGACACATGGTGGGTCTTGGGCCTAGCTGCAGAATCTGCTGAAATTTATCCCCTCTTGACAATGTGGGCAAGCAAGAAAGCGGTAGATAAGGATTATGAAATAAGTGTGATAAGATTTGGAAACAGATTTGAACTTATGTCTCTAACAATTACAGTTCGGCCTGTCTCTACCTAGAAATTTTCTCAATAAAGAGCAGTGACTAATAACAGGTTTCTGGAGAAGCTGTTAGCTGATAACAGCACGAGAATGTCAAAGACAGCAGGATTTGGGTTGTCAACATTGGTAACAGTCACATTTCAAGCAGGACTTGCTTTCAGAAGAGGCAGATGCTATTCAGAGTGCTGAGTAGGACATAAGAAATGTAGAGCCTTTATGGATACACGTGGATTTTCATGTCCTACTCGACTGAAGCAACATTCCAGCCTTGCACGGGACCTGGGGGTGAGCAAAGGCGCTGCTACGAGCCAAGCTAAGGAGCCAACACGTTTTGAACAGCTCCGCATCCCCGTTTTGCACGGAACCCCGGGAGCGGAGACACGCGGAGCACCTCAGCAAGGTGATGAGCAACACTCAGGAGCAGCTCAGCTATCAAAGCAAAGCTCCACGTCCTAGTCCAGTACCACAGGCAACAGCAGCCTCTTCTGAGAAACTCTGAACACATTTAATTTTTCTCATTTCATCATTTAGGATACCTAGGGCTGTACCACAGACAGGCCGAATCCCGCCTAATCTGCGACGCTTCAGACTCACTCCCTGCACCTTCTCCTACTCCAGCCAGGTCCCCCGCATCCCTCCGCCTCCTCCTTGCCGGGCTTTCCCCTCCATCCTCAGGCGCTTCGCTCGCTGGGGTGTTTCCTACGGAGCGAGGGGCGAGCAGGATGGCCGGCCCGTGCCCACGGAGCGGGACGGCTGCGGAAGAGAAGGGCCGCCATCCCTCTCCTGCCTTAGGGGACACCAGCTGGGGGGCACTGACGTTGACAAAGCAGCTCCCGGGCTTCACGAATCCCGCTGGAGCTCAGTATCTCTTCAGATCTCGCCCCGTTCTGCCAAACAGGGCCCACAGCAGCCGCCGGCTTCCCGCCAAGCAGGCTGCCAGGCACGCAGGCCATTGCACAAGGCGGCCCCAAAGGCGGCCGCCCCAAAGGCGGCCACCCCAAAGGCAACGGCCTCTGGCTGCCCCACAAGCAGCGAGGCCGAGGCCGAGGCCGCGGCAGCAACAGGGGGCCGCACAGACAGAAATCCAAGGGGTTTCTTGGCCCCACAGCGGCGTGGGGCGGCTGCCGGGCCTGGCCCCAGAGCTGGCAGCAAGGGGCAGCCACGCGGCGCCCCACAGCCCGGCATTCCCCTCCACAGCCAGGCAGGTTACACTTTGAGAGCTGTTCTAGTGGTTAATTCCTGCTACTTTTTTAAACCCCACTGGGGTTTTTAAACCCCACACCAAGCATTCCCGCGGAAGCAAGTCCTTCTCTGCACGGCTTTCCCTGCTGCACTCTCATTAGAAAGATGTCGTTTTCTAGCTGACAAGCAGCTTTGGAGACCCCAGGCTTTTCTTTCCTCATCCACACGATTTTGCATTGATATTTAGTTCTCTGTGAGATATATCCATTTCTGCAAAGACAAAACATGACCTCTCTTTGAAAGTGCAACTTACCATTTTAAGGTTTCGGCCACGCAAAAATCCATTTACATTTCACAGCTATTCATTTATCATCAAGTTTGCACATAAATTGATATGCCAAGTAGCACTAACACATGCAACTCAAAAAAAAAAAATGTCACCTATGTCACCTTAGTGTTTTTCATGTTTATCACATATATTCACACATATAAATGTGTGGGTTTTTTTTTTTTTTTATGGATACAGAAGCATAAAGAGGAGAAAACCTCTGAGCCACCATGAAACATTTTCTCTTTATTGTATTGCTCATCAAAATGTAATTTTTTGAAGTAAAAGCGCACATCTGGGCTGCTGCATTTTTTTTTTTAGAGCAGGCATTTATATTACAAGTAGAGATTTGCAAATACCAAAAGCAGCCCCAAAACAGAATAATGAATAGCTTTTACAGGCATTATCTGCATTTCTTTGAAAGAAAATTGAATAGTTTTTTTTGCTTCTGAGAAGCCCATTTGCATTCCCTGGTATCACTTCATTAAGGTTAATATAGTCTGATCTTCCTGAAAATGTAAATATGACCACACAGCCACTGCCATTGAGAAATTCTGCTGTCTTCTTAAAAATGAAGCTTTTCCCCATCAAGAAGCACAAGTAGTTTCATGGGGGGTGCCGACTCCTTGCTGTACTGCAGTAAATGGGATATTTGCATAAGAAATTAGCTTCCAAGAATTGCATATGAATGGCAGGTCACTGTCACTTGCTATTGTAACTTCACAGTAACTGATCAGGTGTTAAGTACCTGCTTACCTAATTGCCTCTGAAACCACCCGGGCCCTTCTTTAGCATCAGGTAAATTGAGGATTTACTAACAAAGGAAAGGTGCTACTATTGTGTTTCGCACATCTTGCATAAAATGCTACTCCACAAATTGGAAATAGCCTATTTTAAAGCTACAGTAAACAAGTTGTTAAGAACAGCTTCTTGTACTACTTTTTTTGAATATTTGAGATACTGCTATGAGGATCAAGCATTTTTATTGAAACCTGATTTTCATGGCAGGAATGTTACTCACAAAGTATCATGAGCAAAAAAAAAAAAAAAATCCCCAAATAAGTGAATCCGTCAAATCCTTTTGTTATTCTTGATTTTAAAATCTTTATTTTTATCACTAATAAGGGGATAAATTACAAATGCCCCTTCCCATGTCCCAGAGCTATTTAAGAGGGAGGTTAAGGGATCTAATATTGCAGCAGCTGATAGAGACCATCCGAATAAATTATCACTTGGAGGTATTTACGTTTTATTGATGAGTAGAGGCAAAAAGATCTACTTACTGCACTGACAACTCATCCAGCAACTCCGAATATAAGGAACACATCACTGCAGAAAAATACTATGATCATGGTATAAATTCCAATTTCAGCAGAACAAAGAGCAGAAAGACTTTATAAAGATTTTACCCAATCTTTATTAAAACCTGGGAGACAGGTTCTGCAGCTGGCAGATTTGTAACTGCAGGCTCAGCTTAAAGCATGCAAACAGCTACAGCGACTTGAATTAATCTAGCAGCATTTTAAAACATTTTCCTAATGCTATTTATCTTTGGAATTAAGGAAGAAAGATAAGGAATGTAAATAACAGCAGTGGTTGTTTCTTATGTCTCTGGAAGGTCAAATGCCCAAGAAAGATGATTTATAAATTAGCATGTGCTGCATAGTGAATGGGAATAGGGGTGTTTCAAACACTTAAATGAAACTATTCTGACGTATTATTATAAAGATTTTAGAAGACGGATTTTCCTTTCGTTGTCTAGGTATGTAATTTTTTTCTCTTAAATCAGCTTCTTGAGGAAAACACTGAAGAGGGAGGCATACTTTGTAAACTTAAAATGGTGCATCTGACTGAAGAATAAGGGACAATCCTCGTATTCTGAGGATATAAGAAAACTCCTTCCAAGGCACCTTGATCTTAAAAAAAATAGAATATTAAAACAAGAACTGCATAGATAAAGTCTTCTTCTTCCAGGACATACTAAAGAGCTACTAATTACTAAATGTAATTAATGTATTTTGTTAACTATAGTATAGCCAAGCACAATCTTGTTAAGTACAAACTGGAAATTTTAGATTTGGAAATTCAGTACTATCTGTACTATATTCTGTATTCTGTACTATCTCTGTCTGGACATGTGAACACGGCCATGGACTGCAAGAACACGTGAACACTGGGTTTATAGGACTAAAAGGAAGATTTCCTAATGTCATATCAAAAACTCTTTTACAATTGAACAATTGGTGCCCTTGGAGCCAAACTTGGACTTGGAGCCAAATTTTTTGTCCCCGTTCCCACTTCTTAAGGCAATTCCTGAATTCTTTCTAACACTTACAGAATTCTCAGCTTTTAACCCAGGCAGATTCACAATCATTTTATACACCCAGTAGATTTCTGGCTACAGGACCTCACTGGTATGGGTAGCTCTTTGGCCCCCTTAGTAGACTTAGAAGGTGTCATCATATGTCACCTCAGTTTTTGTTCAGGCAGGCAAAAAGCCTCTCATGAGATACCTCCTTCCTTTTTTACATCCTGTTGGTTCTCCTCTGCATCCCATCCCATTTATTTTACCTTTCTTTAAAAGCAGTGATCAGAACTGTTCATGCTCTCCACAGGAGATTTTGCAGCACGTTGTACAATGCCATTATTGAACCTCACTCTCTATTGAAAATATCTGCCTAGGGATACATCATTTTAGACCTGCTCCTCCTCTTCTCTTTCTAAACTGTAAGTCCCCAAAATACAACTAACTTCAAACTGAGTGACAGAGTCTCCCAGCAATTCCCCCCAGCTTCCCGTAGTAGCCAGTCTATTTCTTTGTATTCCAGGGAACGGGAGGTACGTTGTTACGGAGAGTAAACTGCCTTATGTAAACTGCATTCAGAAGGGACAAAGGCAAAAATGTCAATGTTTGGCACCAGTTACCAGAAATAAATTCTACAGATTAGCAGAAACTGGGGCTTACATCTATCACTGCATGTTACCACACATCACACTAGGTTATTCTACAAATCACAGCTTCCCGCAGCCTCTACACAAGGAAGCCCCTAATTCTGGAAGATGATGAATGAAACATCAATAAGATCTTAGGAGAAGGGCTCTTTGTATTCCAGAGCTGATGTGGTTGTTTTTAAAAGAAATCCATAAAATAATTATTAATAGATCTTCTTTCTTTAAGAAATAGTTACATATTTGGAATACCACAATTATGTGCTAAAATGAACAAATCTACAAAGTTTACTTGATCCAACAAGTACAGTTGGATCCCTTTCTTTGGAATATTTGAAAACAAAATCAAAATAGTACCATGAGAAATTTTGTTCATTACGAACAATAATCAGGACAGTTCAGGGTAAGTAAGCAACAGCCAGCAGATAGGAAAGATAGACATGATCCTGCTACCTGTTTGAGGGCACTACAGGCTGCCTACTGCACCAGCCCCATGCCAGGGACAGTGAGGAACTTCCTCCTCTTTGGGGAAGCGGAGAAAAGCCACAATTTTCATCCTTCTTATGCCTCTGATAGCTGAAGTAACAGCAAGTCTCCACTTTCTCCAAACTCTCCCCTCTGCCTGTGACAGGCCACTCTCCCTCAGAAGCAGCAAAATCCCTTTCTGCCCATGTTTCAGAGAGCCTCAACCAATCTGACAAGAATTTAAGAAGTGGGAACCAGCCATAATGACACTTACTTAAGCAACTGCTTTGCTCTTCAGTGATGAGCACAGTAAATATGGAACTCTTAGGAACTAAGAGCCAAAGGAAATGACACTGCTTTCATGCAATATACTCCACTTTATATCCTGAAACAAGTTCTCCCCTTCAATATTTTCTCAGATCTCAGGCTCTGACTATAAATGGGTTTTCCAGACAGACTTTCTGGCTCAAGAGTTTCTACTTTTAAAGGAACACATGCTAAATGAGAAGAAATAGTAAAGGCTGCTTCAAGTAAAAGAAGGGACACCAACCATCAGTAGTGCAAGACCCTTCTGGGGCAGGTTTTTGTGAATATGGGATCGGCGGACTGCTTGAATCTGACATGTCTTCATCCTCCTCTTCATCTTCCATTTCATTAGCAGCTTGGTTGCTTGGAAAGTCCAGGCTTCCATTTTGTGAATAGCGATGAACTAACTCTTTATCCAACTCTTCCACCTTTGGTTTCACATCTGAACAAGAACACAGAACAAAACAAAGGTTTTCTCAGTATTTGCACTTAACTCCTTTTAAGATTACCAGTATGCCACACATTCTCTTCAAGGAGGTCTAAAAATCAGATTTTGCATCACACAATTAACTGCAGTGGTTTTTTTTGTTTTGCTTTTTGTTCCCTCCTCCCCTCCACCCCCCCCCCTTTTTTTTTTTTAATGAAAAGCATCCCACCCTTTTCTCATATAGAAAAATGACAATGGAAATGTGCCATACTTTCGTGGTTACCTTCCGGCAAGAAAGGCGGCTGGTCAGGATCCAGGTACAGCTGGGAGAAGATGGGCCGTGGGACAACGCTGCTGCATCGCAAAGAAGCTTCTATCGAGTTATGAAGGGCTTCCTCAAAGCGGGCAGATTTTAGTTGCCCTGCATAAGAATTCCCCATGATCTGAAAAACACAAAGAAGAAAGTCTGTTAATGAGGGGATGCAGCCCATTTACAAACAAAGTGCTAAATGTGGTTAATGTCCAGCAGGAACAGTCATTAGCAGTGGCTTACAGTTAGCAATGGGGTAGAGCATGAGAATAACACCCCTGACTAGCACTGCCCCTTACTGCCTGTTCCTGTTTCTTCAGTGTGGCAGACTTCGTAACCTCTTCTTTCAAGAGCAGCTCTTGGCACATCTCACACACACACACTTCTGTGTTTTCTCCCTACTCTTTCTGTCTACAACCTCAAGAACCTATCTGGTATAGAGGGCTGGTAAAGCTACTATTATTTTAGAATTTTCAGAGTATAATGCAGAGGAGCAAAGAAAATTAAAGCTGTGGTTTTTGGTCTATTTGCTAATTGTCTAATTGCGTGTTTACACAATTTTACTTGTGGGCATGCTGCTGTTTGCAGAGAAATCATTATGCACAGACATCCAAAAACTTCAAGTTCTCATCTCGTGAATATTCACTACAGTTATTTGGAAGGTAGTTTATGTCCTTTCAGAGACCTTCATCCCTCGTCTTCCATGTTGTTCTGTGATTAGATTCTTTTTATACATATAGTCCAATACACAAAATCCTAATTGTCTAATCATACTCTCACAATACTCTTATGTCTAGTCATACTCTTACAACAGCAACAACAATCTAAATCATGTACAGCAAATGCTGTGAAATAATTTTACATACATAATAAACAATTATGCTTTACACCGGTAGAGTGGTAATTCTCTTTTAGGTATCAGCCTTAACAGTTAACATTTCAGCTTCTTTATATCCATCAATACCTGAACTTAATAAAATAGTCAAGCCCAAATGTTAGATCATTACCTGTTTTATCCTCTTAGGTGACCATTTACAGCCCATAGCCTATTATATTTGCACCCCTCCACCTACAGACTCTCGAATGTAAATACTTAGTAGCAGAAGGGCCATGGAAGGTTTTACCATCAGTTGATGGGAGACTCCTTGAAACAGAAAACCTTCCACTTTGTCTGCCTATAACCGTACACCAGTTCTTCTAAATGTAGCTGGGTCCTTTTAACATATAACTGGCTCCTTATAACTGTACAACTGTTCCAAAGTAGCAACAACAATCTCACACTTGCCAATATTCAGGATACAAGACCAAACTGTCAGAGAATTTTATTTCAACAGAGCTACCTTTTCCCTGTTTAAATCAATACAACAAGTGCAGATCTCTATAACATTATCTTTGTGCTTTCCTTTACTAGATGTCACCTAGCCCTCTGACCAGGAAGAGACCTTGGCCGAGAAGATAAGTTGCTCTTCAGAAAACCTAACTTCTGTTCCTGGTTGATCTCTGGGTTGCTCAAGGCCTCAGTGCTGCCTGCAGCAAGGCAGCAGAGATGCCAACCTGCTTACAATGGTGTTTGGGATCTCCTGGTAGAGACAAATATTGAAGAGCTAAATAGTCCTGTAACACTCAAGTGTTTGGGGATGAAGCTCATCCAATTACTTCCCTCCTACCCGGGAGCCAGCCTGTTCCCCCTTCAGTCACAGACTTCGTGCAACTTGGCAAATAAATCTACGTCTCTGACTTAGCCCTGCTTCTAATAAAGTTTAGGGCAACGGCATTTTCCTAGCCCACTATGAAGCAATATGAAGACAAATATCTGTTAAGAAATTTTGTTCAGGTGACACTTTATTGAAGGCAAACAGAGTGTCTTTCCACTTTGCAATTTTCATTAAATATTGGTAAATGGCAGGTGAGTGTGAACAAACATAAAAGTAACAAAGTGACCCTGGGAGAAAGCTATGCTGAAGCCTGTAACACACTGCAAATCCTGTGAGATGTCCCTGAATGAAAAAACAGCTACATGATAAAATCTGCTTTTACTGAAATACAATTTCAGTAAAATTGCAGTGAAATTTCCATAACTTTCAAGGAAATCACAAGAAATTATTATGTCATGAATTTGCATATTATTAGAATGCCTTTTCTGTGTGTAGAATTTCATGTCAGGTATGCCAAGCTTAAGGTAGAATTTCAGGTAGGATTTCAGGAATGTGTGTAAATGAAAACATTTTAAAGTGACCAAAGTAAATCAACCTTTAAGAATGAGAAAATCTGCAGTTCCACAGTACATCTATCTGAAGTTTGCCCACTCCCTTCGTTCTCTACAGCCTACTGGGTATATACTATCCAGGCCAGCTAGTTTAACATTGGTAGAACACTGCTAAAAAATACAGTATGCACATGAGACAAAAATCTCGGCGATTTGGAGCTACTTCATTTGCCTTCATGGACACTATAGGGTCAGGTGGGCCTGTGGATGCTGGTTATGCCATGGAGCTACAGAAGAAGGTGGGTCAGTGTTACTGGGGGAGGTTTCCATGTTGTCAATAGCAATGTCCCGTCCCACTGCTCCGACCATGGGGCTGCTCCAGGGCACCAGCCCCGCGGGGTCTCACGAGCAAGGGCCACCGGGGGCACCCACTGCCCTCTGTTTTTGCTCACTCACCAGCGCAGCGACCTCAGCGCAGAGCTTGCTGCGTTCCTGCAGAGGAGCTGCTTGCACATCCACCCCATCCGGGCCTTTCTTTTCACCCTGCCACTGACACTCACCTAATTGAGCAGCTGCCTTTTCCTCTCCGTATGTGCAGCCAAGGTCTGTGCTCTGCTCTCCTCTTAGCCAGCCCTTCAGCTCTGCTGTAAGACTGCACTGCCCAAGGCCATGGCTATGCTATGAGCACACTGTGTAGAGTATACATGCAAGATTTTCTGCTATGGCATCTCCTACGTCCCAAGAAAGGGAAAGCTTTTGGCGTGGGAACAGCCACACATCGGCTTTCCCACCTCTTCATCTCACCCATGGTGTCCCTGATCAGGTGGACGATTTTTATCCCACATCCTTAAGACTTTCTTAAATTGAGAGATCAGAAGGCACACAATTAAATAATTGCAAAGGTACTTCTGCAGTTAAGCATGAATTTAGAAGAATTCACCTCAAATACAGATCACCACAGTCTCTATTGCTCTGAGGGTGCCTCTCTGCAAAAATCCAGGTCTCGACTCATCACGATCCCTACCGCACACAGCCTGGCTGCGCCTGCTGCTACTGCGCCTCTTCAGAGCAGGTTTCCTAAGCCTGCCCCTCACTCTTTGCAGAGATCTGGCCCTGGAGCAGAGGATTAACTCAGAGATTTGCTGGAGTTAAGAGAAGTGCCTTAAAGCAGAGCTGGGAGGCAGCCCTCCCCTCTGGGCCTGGGGCCTTTAAAAGAGACAAGAACGAGGCAATTATGAAATTCCACCAACTTGACCACAAGCAAGAAGTACCAGAACTATCAATTTTAATTAAAATTTAAATATGGACATTTATTATGGAAATCAAAGTTATGACTGCCAGGAGATTGCAGCAAAGGAGACCAAAATGGAAGTAATATAACGCAAAATTGCAAAGACCGTTTTCTAGCACTGCATTGCTTAGCTGGGCAGGAAGGGCACACAAATTCCAACGTGTCTTTGAGCCCCAGAAGCCGGTGGGACAAGGAAGTCCCGTCGACTGAAGCAGATAACCCTGCCCCGCGCTGCCACCCAGCTTTCCAAAGGCTTGAGCAGAAACACAAGACTGGATGTTGAAGAGCAGAACTCACTCTCGGGAGGAAAACAGGTGACCTGGTCTCATGCCCACCTATAAAAGCGTCACTGGGAAGTGCACAGGAACTCGGTGGACTAAAGCTACGCATTGGGCTGAAGACCGTGACCAAAAACATAATCCGACCTCTCCATAGGCCAGATCCCACACATTTGGCCTCCAGGTAGGTCGTGACCCAAGCGACTTTAAAGGAGAGGAACTGACCTGGAGGATGCGGGAAGGGGGGAGTGTTGTTGTTTTGGCTTAAAGCAATTTCACAATTACCTGATAGCGAATGATGAATCTGATGCAAACACCCTCCATTAAGTCGGCTCTATCAAGTCCTTACTTTGTGTTTAACCTAATGATGTAATTGTGTTCTGCTAAACACATAATCTGCGTTCTGATCTGGCCTAACCCCGAAGAAAAGTTCCCCTTCAAAGGGAAAGCAAGATCCTTGACAAAGGCACTGCTGGGCCCAAAACAGCTTCTGTATCTCAAAGGGTCATCTTTGTCAGAGAGAGACCAGGCATCTACTTATACTGTAAAATTTGCCCGGGAACCAGTTGTTTCAGCATTTTCTGTTATTTATCTCATCCCTATAGATGTTTTGAGTCTTCCCTCCGCTTCCCCCCAATTTAGGACATCATTAGGATTCATCATACACATGCTCACGGGAGAAATGACAGCCACGATAACAAATATATACAATAATTAAATGTATAGACCTTAAAGTGGAAAAACAAACATGAAATAATATCTATTCACTGTAGCTTTCAGTGGGGGAAGACTTGTAGGGGAGTCAATGCAAGAGTTTGACACCCATTCCCATTAATGGATTCCCATACAGCATAATTTTTTAAGGTCCTTTCTCCCTCCTTCCCCCAAACCCTTTCAAGACGCTGAGTTGAAAAATCAATTCTATTTCTTTTATTTAAAAATGAAAGTGTCTCTTCAGTTCTTTCCACATTATTATTTACCAAGAAGTACCAATTATTATTTACCAAGAAGCAGGAATCAAACACTCTTGCAAGGTAGAGCATTGCAAAAGTCACTGAAAATTAAGTTCAAGTCAAGCTTTCCAAAGCTAGAGTTCAGCATTTGTCCTTGTTAGCATTCTACACTTTCCTTCATCTTCTAAATATTCTGACAAAACTCTCCCAGAATCCAACCAACACACAAACTTGACCCTACAATAACATTTTAAAACTTTAGGCTTGCAAAAAAATTATATTTAAAAGTTTAAAAATGTTACTGCAAGGTCAAGTGTGTGTGTTTAGACTCAAACTATATAAATCTGTCAACAAGTAGAATTTTTCTTATCCTCTTGTTTTCAAACTGGAGCAGAAAGTCCTTTAGCAAGATTTCTGCATGTCTCATCACACTTTGTGATGAGAGCCTTCCCAGCAAAAGCCTTGGCAAAAACACTGCTTCCTTAACTGTTCCTCAGCCTTCCTACCGTGGAAAAAGAGGAATCGATTAAAAGCTACAAATAATTTTTATTTTGTATTTGTAATTAAAAAAAAAAAGAAATAAAAAATCCCTTTTTGTCTTTTCGTATCCCACCCTCACTGGTTCAGGGAGA
>JAVCKT010021156.1:5910-17785 GCA_032273925.1 Rhynchotus rufescens
ATTTTAAAGCTTTATTTCAGAATAATCTAAATGCAAATAGGAATAAGGTTTAACTTTCAAATATTCCACATAAAAATAATTCTGACATGGTAAAAAAAAAGGTTTTTGCTGGCAGCTCTGTGGGATGATCTGGTTTTAATGAAAATAAATTTTTACTTGACCATGGTTCTCAGTCCAGACTTTCTGACCAGTCTTTTTTATGGTTAAATGTTTTCATGATTAAATGTACTCAATCTTTTTTACGTAACACTGGTATCACATTTGGAAACGGTCTGATAAACAAGGTTTGATATGTGTGTCTCGCTCCATATGAGGAAGAAAAACTTTACTGTAAGGGTGGCAGAGCCCTGGCATAGGCTGCCCAGGGAGGTTGTGGAGTCTCCTTCTCTGGAGATCTTCCCAACCTGCCTGGATGTGGCCAGGTACCCCGTGCTCTGGGTGTCCCTGCTGCAGCAGGGAGGTTGGACTAGATGATCTCTAGAGGTCTCTTCCCACCTCAACTATTCTATGATATGAGATCATTCTTGAAATAAGAATGAGAATACCTTCCTCAAATGTAACGATGATACTTGCAGAAATGACATCCTATATGTGGTAAGGCCTTGGAGAATGGAAATATAGAGCCAGGGAGTGCAGAATCCTTTCCTCTACACTCATGTAAACAGGCAAATATTCTAAGTTTTAATATTAAGACAGTGTTAGCAGTGTGGAAATAAATCATAAAGGGAATATAATTAAGTTTAAAAAACATACATATAAAGATTTTTTTATACAAAGTGCTTCTATACATTAAGCAGGTTACAGTGTCAGTGAGCAAATCCCTGTTCAGTTACCTTGATTGCAAGGATTACACATGGCCACCACAGTATTTCATAGAGTTCAACCAAGTGCTAATAGGAACTCCTTGGTGCACACCATTCATGCCCATTGCCAGCAATGGTTTCATCATATTTGGGAATATCTGTTTTAACAAAGTTCCATATGAAAAATATCTGAAACTTCAAAAGATCAAGAGTGAAGAGCTTCTAAAAAAAATTAAAGTTTACAATTAAAATGCCAGAAAAAACACAGTAATTACAGCTCACTGCATAACAAGCCCCAGCTTGTGCCAGACATTCACGTTCAGAATACAGTTTGGTAGTATCTTCCGACAATTTTCAAATGAGAGTTCAAAAAAGCATCTAAATGAGAATCACATATGTGGTTTTACTTCAGTATACAAGTCTTTTTTTTTAATTTAGGTATGTTACTCTGCACATTACAATATCATATATATATATATATATATATATTAGTTGGGGCCAGACAGGCTTAGAAGGCCTTTGATGCTGGTTAATTGTTCTTTGCTTGTTTTGTTTTTAAAACACATTATCAGCACAATACATCAACTTTAATTATAGTCAATCTATGCGCTAAAGGCTCTTTCCTTTTTTCACAAGGTTTCAGCAAACTACAAAGGGTTAACTGCTCTCCTACAGGAAAGTACTAAGCTTCTAAGCCCCAAATCCTATCATCTCCTTTACACCTGATGCTTTCACTCTACCTGCAGGGCTGGCAGCAGCTCTCAGTCATAAACACTCCATCTTTCTCCAGTAATGAGACCAGCACACAGATCTCAACCAAATAGAGCACAAGTGCCACTTCCCCAGCAACAATCCAGACTTCAGATGTGACCATGTTCTTCAGTACCACTAATGAATCCAAACATAATACTTTCCACCTTTTTTCAACACGCAGTTTCACTCAGAGAGGCAAACAACTCTGGCTGCTTGTGATCACATGTAACCAGTCACAGTAGTTCAGTACCAAGAATCTGTATTATAGGTCAATGTTCAAACAGTAAAGAATTAAATGTATAAATACCTATCAATGACTAAATCATTTCTCTAAACATAGAAGTTCTCAAACAATCTTAGTACCGAAAAAGTCATTCTGTTAATGTACAGAGAGTTTGGTACTTGCTACTGCAGTAAGCTATAAACAACTGAACCTAAGACTACAGTTAAAATGTTTCAGTATTTTGGATAAGATCCAAATATTACATCTTTTTTTTTTTTTTGAGACAATACATACTAATTATACACACTTCTAAAAGCTCTCATGATATAGCAATCAAGGTAAAGAGTCAAACCAAGAGTCATACAGCATTAGACCCTAGAGGAGCAAAGACAAATTACATTTAAAATAGTTTTAAAGATTATATAGTGCTCAACTATAGTTAAGTGCTTTACAGACTCTTTAAAGAGAAATAAACATAAAATTAGACGAGATTTCTTTAGTAAAGATGGATAAAAACAGAAGACAAAGAAATGCAAAACTAGCCTTAATACAGCCTTTCATTATGCAATACAATAAAGTCTACTTAATAAAGCATGTTAAATGTGTTAGCAGTTTCCAGACTGAAGTGATATTATATATATTTTTCTCCATTAAATCAGGAATCACGCAAATTTTACAACAGGTAACCCACATCACCTGGTGTGGTCATCCTTGTTGTTCTCTTCCCCATTGAGGACACTTGGAATACCTGCTTTACACAAATACTTGCAGAGTGTGGCTCAATTTAGAATTGGGTTTCACTATGAATTTACAAGACTTAGGAAGACAATGGGACTTCCGAATACTGCTGCAAGGGCAAACAACAATATCACTAATACCTTACAGACCTCATTTGGCAAGCACCTTTCAGATTAATCATTTGCACTTCACACATACTGCAGGAAATAAAAAATAGTCTGGTATACTCATATCAGCATAATCATTAGACTGTTTTTCTGAGGATTTAAATTTCACAATAGCAAGTACCAGATATTATTTGCATAATTAGTTTATTTTGCTTACACTACCAAAGAAATGTAAGCACTAGTATTTTAATTCATCTCAGTAGTACTCTGCTCAGCTTTAGAAGCTTGATAGGATTTGGTACAAATAGTTACATGTCGGTGAAAACTGTCCCGCCACATAAATCTTTTCCCACAGATATTACACTCATATGGTTTTATGCCTGTATGAATTTTCATATGGCCAACAAGATGGTGTTTCATTTTGAATTTCTTACCACAGACACCACAGCCATAAGGTCGAAGACCGAGGTGCATACTCATATGTCGATCTCGTTGACTCTTGTGTGTAAAGCTTTTACCACACTGACAAGGATACAGCTTATCAGCATGCGAGAAACCAGTGAGGGATGTTTCTTCTTTAATTCCTGTAGCCATTTCAATACCTTCTCCATAACCTGCTATCATAAGATCCTGTCTGTGAGTACTTAAATTTCCATCTGCCCTTTCACCAGAAAATTCCTCCATAGAAGAGCCATAGAAGTCAACTTGTTCATCATAATTGCTTTCATCTGCCTGTTCATCAAATTCTGTCTCCATCTTCTTGTCACCTATATGAAAGTCTTCAACACCTGAAGACTGGATTGAATGATCTGCCTGAACGGCATTCACGGATTCAGAAACTTGGTGTTCATCATAAGGATTATCAACACCTTCGCAGTCCTGTTCAAATCTTTCTGGTTTCACGTGGATCCACCGCTTGTGAGACATGATGCTGGGTTTGCTATATATTGGTCTTGTATACTGATACTCTGCACTATCACTAGTCCCTTCTTCACCATCCTGACTTGTCATGCCTGTGCTGAGTCTATCATGTTCTGTTGAAGAATTACTGGGAAGGTACTCATGTTCTGTCAGTTGACATGATAGTTCATCTTTAGAACTTTCTTCTTCATTTTCACCATCCCTCAGCTCCTGCACCTTGTGGAATTCTGTCTGTCCTCCAGAACCAAGTTCAAAGGTTTCAACAAGGCCGTTGTAACTACTACTACTTGGGGACTGATGATCACTGCCATGGTTCATCTTCTGACAGAGAACTGTTGGATTCCCCTCCAGCACTTCAGTGCACTTATCTACTACATGCCACATCTGAAGAAAACTTGCTGCTGTCAAATAACTCACAATTTCTGGAGCAGGCATAACCAACCGACCCGTATAGGTAGACAGAAGAATGTTTTCAAATACTCTAGGATTCATCACATCAGGCAGGACTATTCGTCTGCTATTTTTCAGGAGCACCTGATCACAGAAGTAAGGTGAACTAGCTGCAAGGACAGCTTTATGGGCTCTGAAGAGATGGCCCTGAACTACAATGGACACATCACATAATTGTCCTTGTTGGCGCTGCTGGTTTAACTTCTGCAAAATGGTGCTAGAAAAATCTGGAAATTCCACTCGAAAAGAGCTTGATCCAGACTCCATTTCATTACAAATCTAGTGTTGCACTGCAAGAAGAAAAGAAAAAAAAAATCATAAACTCTGATCAGTAAAGTCTGGTCTTTCCAGTTGCTTGTATTCCTCCCCACCTCCCTGCCCTTTAGGGAATAGCATTTAATAAGTTCACATAGAATTTGACCCAAAATTCTGGTAACTTGTATCACTGGGTTATTTTGAATATCCACTCATGGCCCTTTGTTTCATCTTTCTCCTTTTTGAAAATCATATTGATGTCACAGATTTCAATGTCAACACATTTTGCTGCATTTCTTCTATCCACAAGCACTCATCACCTAAAACAGAAGTTATGAACAGATATTTCTAGCTGATAGGATGATTACTTGGTTGTTATTGAGACAATATCAACCAGAAAAAAGTCAGCACTACGGTTAACTACAGGATGTTACAGAGTTTATAAAAATGTATGAAATATTCTGCATTTCAACTGCCAACCAAGTCATCCCATTAAACCCCCATTAAAATATGAGTGTACTCTTATGAAATGTTCCATCTTAAAGCTTTGAAAAGTCAACATATTGATTCAGGCAGCATACAGTCCCGGTGAGAATGAGGCTTACAACTCTACTAGGGGCATTTCCTTGTCATTCTATTTACTGAAAGATGAAAACGCAACAAGTTGTACAGTTGCAAGAGTACAATCCAATCCTTTACTTCTGAGCTTTTTCAAATGCTACTACAAGATCCCTAAAATTAACATTTTTAATTCATTAGGGTTTTTCCTGAAACAAGGAAGTGGCACACTTTTTTTTTATGTTCCTTGTGTATGTGTGACAAATGATCCAGATGTCTTGCTACAAAGTTTATGTAGTCTTCGGTAATTTCTGCCTTAGAATTGAAGTTTAAGATAAATTTACATGTTTTCAACATCAGAAATAACAAGTTTAAATGCAAACACAAAGGACCAATATTAGCTCCATGAATAAGTTAAATTTGTACAAATTTTCAACTACGCAATGTGTAAATTGAATACAATAAAACTCTGAAAGCCATGGAGCAACAAGCAGCTTTCCTCTGTCAATGCTTAAGTAAGGAAATGTCAAAAGTTTATCCGATGGGGCTGCATAACAGAGATAATGTTTAAGAAACTAGCAGACCACACACACTAACAGATTTTTAAGTACTTTTGAATATCATGCAAAAATAGAAACTGAATTACAAATAGCTGCAGGAATCAAAGTAGTTCTATGGAAATAATAATCTTTCTACAAATAACCCATACAATAACTGGAGTACTTTCTACAGTTACGTAACTGTCAATAAAAAACTGTTTTCACTGGAGGAGTGCATTAAGATGTCAAAATCTGGCACAAATGCATTGCTGCTAAGTGCAGAAGACTACAGCAACGTTTGCATACAAAACACAGACTGCACATGTGCCATTATGTAAACTACTCAGAGGTTAACAAAAAGCTCATTATTACATAATCTCTGCCTGACTCTCCTGATCTTTTAACTCTCATACTTGACACCTTTTTCCGCCCAGCCCATAACCTCAGTATTTCTTGTCCAAAAAATGAGAGTTAGAAAAGACAAAGCAGGCCATGGAGCACAGGTGACAAAAGATTACTCATTGCTATCTCAAACACCAGTGAATAGGACTTCTACACAAAAGCGTATAGTGTCAGAAAGCCATACAGACTTTTCAAAAAAATACAGGATCAGATTCTTTGTAAATACTGTAACACACATACAGAACTGAAAATCACGCATTTAAATGTCTTTGTAACTTTTCACTAGAAGTATGGTGCCAATCCTACTCTTTTGTGCTGGTCACTGACTATGAATAATAATCAGTCACTTACGTAATCCATTTGGAACCATTAATATAAAAGGTACCTTTTTGATAATTTCTTTTCCTTCAAATGTTACATTAGCTGCCAATGCTAGTATGAGGACTGGAAGTCCAAAATAATGCTCCCACCAAGCAGGAGGACAGTCAAATGACTAAGGATTTTGAAAACAAATATGATAATGCAGTACAAAGTCACACTTGCTTTTACATGTTGATAAACAATTATTGTTTTACTGTTTGAAATTACACTTTACAGATGCCTGTCAAAACTCTGTGGCTTATTAATTAATACTCAGTAACCCAAGATAGCTAATTAGCAAATACTGCTTCACATAATTCAGGGATGAGTAGCCGCATCCTGCCAGGACAATCATCAGCTGAGGAAACATCCTGATATTTGCAAATCTAGGGCAGTATTACTTTCAGGTGCTTCGACTAGAGTTCTGGAAAGGAGGAAAGTCCTTGCCATCACAAAGCATTATTTTTCAAAGAGCCCTCATAGCTTGCTTCAAACAGGAGACAAGCTAGAAGTAAGTGTGCTTATCTTTGTTCAAAGTGAGATGTGTTCTCAAAAGTGTCTGAGAGTCTCCATGTGCAGGTGCAAGATCAAAAGCAGCACATTTACTCCCTCTAAATTAAAGAAAAAAGAAATGTCTAGAAACAGTACATAGTTCACTAGAAATGAGTTCCCTTAAGCACAAACATGGAATTGCTGAGTACTACTGTGTTTATTACCTAGCTGTGTTTTAGCTAGTCTGAATTCACCTGATACAAATATAAGATGTTCAGCGATCTGAATAGTTGCTGTTTTGGTAAATCTAACTGAACATTAGAAATAACAGCTTTTAAAACAATTTCCTTAGAAATGAATCTCTCAAATACCTGCAGTTAAACTGATAGTCTCAAAACTATAGGTTCTGTAACAGTAGAGGGAAGTATTTGTTACCTTTAAGTTTACTGTTCACCACCTGTGTTAATTTTTCATTTTCAGGTTTCCCTCAAACCATCAGTTCTTCTGAACCGTAACATCAATCAAGTTCGAGAAGAGCTGCTATTCACCAAAGTAACAGAACACTACCTGCACTACGGTTAGGTATTTTTCCACTTTGCTTAAAATAAATCAGCAAAATTGTTGAAGTACATTTCTCTAATGTAATAAACAATTACCTAATACACAATACAAAATACTACAAAAAAAAAAATCCTCCATTTATGTGCAGATGCATATTTTTTTTCAGAATACTCAGATGTAGGAAACTGTTTTACAATGCATTCAATATTGCCATGTCCACAGTTTGTAAAACTGCTACCCTGAGCAGCCATCCTTCAGCAAGGACACAGCTTAGTCCCAGAACAAACACTGCTAGGAAAGCATGTTAATTTGCTGTTCCAAGAGGCAAAAAAAAAAAAAAAAAAAAAAAATTGATATCACATATAACAAAGCCGCTTAATCACGCACAAGTTCATTTTAATTAGTAAAACCAAACACTTCATGAATATTTCACTCACACCCCGAGGTTTTACTTCCCCGTTTTTACAGCCTGACGCTTCTACATTTCCTTGACCCCCAAGCCCCGGAGAGCACCGCCTCCCTCGCCCGCACAAGACGGCCACGACCAGCCCAGGAGAGCGGCAGGGGGCACAAGCTCCAGGCACGCCGCCCCCTAACGCTCGCTTTTCACCCCCGCCGCGGCGGCCCTCGCACCTCTTCCGCACCCGCCCCGACCCCATCGCCTCCTCTCTGCCGCGCCGCCCGGCCCCGCTCCGCGCTCGGAGGAGAGTGGCGCGGGCCCCGCCGCGCGGCGGCCTCTCACCTGCGGGCCTCACGTCCCTCGCATCCCGAGCTGCGGCCCAGCTCCGCCGCCGCTCCTCGGCCCACGCCGGAAACCGCTCTGCCTCGCAGCACTTCCGCATCCGGTCCCGTGGCGCCCGACCCCGCCCCTTTCTACCCGAGCCACGGGGTTGGTGGCGGGCGAGCGTGTCGGCCCGCCCCTTCCGGGGCAGCCGGAAGCAACGTTGGGGCGGGGCGCGTGTGCCGGGCGGCGCTGGGCGGAGGAGCGTTTCCGGTTTCGAGCCGAGGGGCAGCAGAGCGCGGAGGCCCAGACGAGTGTGTGGCGTTTGGCACATGCACGAACAGCACGGAAAATACTGTCAATAATTAACAAATACAATGCAAATAATCTATATTTCATAGTGATAACCCATACGATATCAGTCATTAATATCCAACACATAATGAGCAGAGGTCTTCAGAAAACCTTGTTCCATTTCATAGAAAACAGCTGTGGTCCAGCGTCTGTGTCCCAGCTGCAGCCTAAGGCCCTGAGGACGAGCAAGCAGCTGCTGCATGGGAGAACAGCCACGTGCTCCAATCCACGTCTTGTTCTTTACATCGGCAAATTAATGTGCTTGGGGGAAAAGGGTAACAAATGCTAGTAAGAAATTCTGCAAGAGTTTGCATGAAAGATTTTTTTTTTTTTTTTGGACAGCATTTGTGGTTCCAGTATGCCCTGAAACTTCTTAATGTCTTTGGCCAAAATCATATCTATTACCTTTTCTTACATAAAGTACTTCCTGACATTTCCTAATGTGACAGTTACCTGTACATGTAAGGAAACACAGAATCCAATAATATCTCTTCCCTACATTTAAATATCTGATACTCACACTCTTCAAACAATTTTCTCAAAATTACTATGGCACTTTGCGATTTCCTGACTATTGAGCCAGGAATCATTGAGCAAAAGCCCATTTACAACAATATAGTACCAGATGAATATATAACAAGCAAATGAATATGTAACAAGCATGATTGTAATAAAATCACTGTTAATAAATTATTCTATGTATAAATGAGACATGATTCTGTATATCCAGTGAGATCCCATTTACACATTGGCAGAGGAAAAATGACCTTCTTGGACAGCTCTCTCTGTATTGTTATGTGTGGAATATATACAGACGAACATATGTGATATGTCTTGGCATAGTATGCCCCCCTTTTGGGTTTTCCCTTACAAGATTATTTTTAGGATTCTTTTTATGTTGAGAATAGCAGAAGTAAAGAATATGGCTGGCTAAGGAACTGCTCGCAAGGCATAATGATGTTGATTTACCAGCCATGAGAATGAAGCCTTAGAGTTGAGTCAAACTTGCAGTCTCTAGCAAGGTGGTTAATAGATGTAAAAATTATCTAAGAAAGTAATGACAGCTCTGCTCATTCTGAATCACATAGTGGACAAAACCAGCAGATGTTACCTACCAAGGTTGAGTTTTCTTGCCCAGCTGGTAGATAAAGAGGAGAAAGAGAAAAAAGGCATCTGAGCTGGAAGGCATAATACTGTAGAACATCATGTAAGAATGAAAACAAAACAAGACTAATGACCTGTTTTGCATTTAGCTCTGCACATGTTTGTAGGAGCGTTGTATCAGCAACACTATTAACATGCGTAAGAAGTGTAAGGGACACATGCATTTTGTTGTTTGCCCAGTGACAGCATTCCTAGATTCTCTGAATGGGATGTCAGGACTTACTGGTGTCCTTTGTTTAAAGATAGAATTGGTTTGGCAACTTTGGAAAGGTGGGTTTTGATTCAGTATTGGGTGTATAACTAAGTGCCATTTTGAAGGAAATAGTAAGTCAAAGTGGTGGACTGGGCAAAGAAGTAACATCTGTCATCAGTCCAGTGAGTATTCATCTCTGAGCTTTAAAAAGTAAGGGAAAGCGGATTCCTGTAGCTTTGTCCTAAGCAATAGGATAAGGGAAAAATACTTTCTGGAACCTGATGGGAAGGAGCTATAATTTAATACCCAGAATTAAACATTCCATTTGATTGTTAACAGGCATTTTTTGTTTTGTTTTAACTGAGGTTTAGGCAGGAATGTGCCATCTCAGATTACTCTTCTCCAAACTTAGCATGTAGTAAAATATGGATACATTCTCTTTGGAGTCTTTGTAAAAGGTTTGTGTTTGGTGATGGAAACAATATAAAGGACCATAATAACTTCCATCCTCCAATAATACTGCTGGTTTTGTCTTGGTATTAAGGTGTATTATCATATAAATCTATGTAAGAATTGTTCAATCTATACAGTCAGAATTGAGAGTTGGATTTAGTGATGGAAAGCCAGCATTTAATTCCTACCAGCTGTTTTAAACAAGATCTTAAAGAATACCCATACAATGTACTGTGTTTATTTTCTCATATTACCTAGAGTATATCTACTGAATTTAGACCTGGATGAATACTTGCTTTAAATGAAACTAATCAGAGGGTTTAGTTTCTACTGTTCATTGCTAGCTGTATGCAATTCAGAAAACTAATTTAATGCAAAACTGAGCAGAGGAAAACAAAGATATAGCTGGAAACTCACCAGCATCACACGTACTATACTTAGAGATGCATTTGCCATGCAGGGCTTGTGCTGAAAAATGCTTTAATGCTGACTTTCTTTTTACAATTTAATTTGGAATTTGATGTACTTTCCAATATAAACAATCAATTACAATAACTTTATCACCAAAAAAAAAAAATCCTTGAAGATTCTCCTTTTTCTTTATTTCACTGATGTGCTGTTTCAGAATTTGGCAGTGCTGCTGTGGGCACTCAGCAGGGACAAGACAGCAGTAGCTGGTTTTACGTAAGGAGCAAATTGTACTGTCCTAGCAGGGTCCTGTCTGTTTGCTCCTGTTGCACTCATGTTAAAGACTTAGATCTGCCAAAAGACAAGGAGTACAGTAAGACCACTCAATTGGCCATGCAACAAGCATATAAATGAGCTTTCCAAAAATAAGATGAGATTCCATAGGAACAATTTATAGGTTGCAAATAGATCAAAGACTTGCTTTGAAGTCTCCAAACAAGCCTGGGGCATTCATAGTGTTTTTGTGCCAGCATATCAAGAGAGATTGTAACTGTAAAACTAGTTGCATTGTCTCTTAATTTCATAAAATTATAAAATTGACTAATTCTATTAGTAAACAAACCATCAAACAAAATCTGAATACTGATTTTGAGTGTATGCTAACCTAAGCGGAGCAGCTGCTTTCTGAGCATTTTGGGAAAGAAACTGTTGTAATATTGTGGCTCTTACTCTAAGGAAAAATAAAATGTTCAAGTATAGTCATCATGATTGCTAGATGAAAAATACAACATTTTTCTACAGTTGTCAGGATGCACCAAAACAGCTCTATGTTCCTTAGTAAAAACCTGCTGATTTCAGGTAGAATAGTACTACTGATTTTCATTTTTATTTCAAATGAAGTTTTTATTCATTATTATCATTCATTTTATTCATTATTTATTATTATTTATGTTTGTTAGGAAACAAACAAAAAAGCCATGAGAGGGTGTTCTTTACAAATGAATATGCCGTGATTTTAGTCATGAGGACACCCACCTTGGAAGACATCTGGCATAAGCAATGACTATACACATTTCCCAGTCTTGTCTGTTTAGATGCCCTGAATCTACCCGGAAACAGTCATGATTTTAATTTTAGCTACGCTCCTACTACTTGGTTTCCCTTATGAAACAGTCTTCAAAGAAAAGAATTGTGATTATATTTATCTATCTATGCATCAGTGCACTTAGTTTGTTGACATCCCTGTTGCCAGTTACCAAATACCTTTCAGATGGTAGTGATTCAGTAGCTTAAAGAGAGCGAGCCTGGGAATTTAGGTCATGACCTCTGTAACTTAAGATAATTATGTAGAAGATTTTATTTCTAAGTTGTTTTAGTCATTTCTGTCTTGAACATAGTCTTGATATGATTAGTTTCTCTT
>JAVCKT010021156.1:28009-71500 GCA_032273925.1 Rhynchotus rufescens
CCTTCTTGGCCACGAGGGCACACTGCTGACTCATGGTTAACTTAGTGTCAACCAGGACTCCCAGGTCCCTCTCCGAGAAGCTGCTTTCCAGCAGGTCGACCCCTAATCTGTACTTTCCCTGCTCTGAACTCAGCAAGGGAGCAGAGAGCAAAGATCCAGCTCTCAACCTGAGCCTGAAAACTACAATTTGGACAAAATGCCATTTTCAGGAGAAATTTCAAAGCTCAGCGGTGTTTCAGTGAAATGCTGCAATAGGTTTGGGACCTACAGGCCCTTCCCCATCCCTGGTAGGGCTGAGCCATGCCACAACGCGCTGCTTCTCTTGCCCCCGGCAGCAGGAGTGCTGCTGCCCCTGGCCTGGCTCCAGTGCTCACCTTGGGATGGCTCTGCCCTCACGCCAAGCTGAGGGCATGTCCCTACCTCTGGCAAGCAGCCTGGGCAGGGATGGTGACCAGTGGCTGGGAGCAGGTGCCCCGGCGATAACACAGCAACACGTGGGACAGGGAGCAAAGCAGTAGCAACAATCCCATTAAAAAGAAAGTTTGGAATGTCAGGGGATGTAAAATGAGGGAATTAGAAGATGGCCAACCCCCCTTAAAAGAAGGTAAAGGTGAAGAAGATGCATGTGGTACGGATGGTGGGGAAGATGCTCTTAGCCCACACATATGTGTCAGAGGCTGTTGGTAACTATCTTGTGGAAACATGACTGCAGCTCTTCTTGGTCCCAGGGAAGTGTGCAATGGCACAGAGCAGGATTGTAGTATAATTGCCTGAAAAGCCCTTTAGTCATTGTAGGACCTGGCTGTGACTCATCAGCTTGTTGCTATCTACAGTGCTGAAAACCCTAATTCATCTTCTTTGCCAAATCATGATTAGTAGAGGTCATTGAAGCTTAAACTTTGTAGAGAAAAAAAAATCATAATGTGTTCATGTGCCAGAAAGATGCTACTCAATATGATAAGCAGAAGCCTGGAAATACAAATGTTTGCAGTCAGAAATGTGAAAAAAAAATATTTTAACGAGGGAAACAGAATAAAATACCATCAAGCTAGCATTTATCAAATAAGAATAAAAGTTCATTCTAATTCCTTGGTTAACATGGAATAGAAACAAAGAATGATGTTAAGCAAATATTGAATGTGTTTTCTTATCACTTTATAACCCACAGAATGATATTCTTCTTTATTACTAAAATATAAAGTATTTGCAATGTATTAACTTGCTAATCTTTATCATAAACTTGCTTTGGCCCTTTATCAGAGTTGCTCCATACAAGCACCTGCTCTGTGCAGCTCTGCGTGTGCATGCACACCCCATGCAGCAGGTACCACCTCTCTGCATCCATCATTGCAATTGCAGCATCTCAAAGCTCCTTGCTTTAGGAAAGAAAAGGCCGCTGTTGCTATGAGCCCACCGAGGGCCAACATCCCTGGTCTGCAGCCAGGAGCCGCATGCATGCTGCCTCGCCTCACCTTGCCGAACCACACTGAGCCGAGCAGAGTTGCACCAAGCTGCACTGCACCAGGCAAGGCAGCAAGGCTGCTTGCCACCGGCCCTGCTGATTAAGACTGTAGATCACCCTCCCCACCCAGGAGCTGATGGCAGTGGTTAAAGGTCTGCCCATTTTCTGGTTTTCCAGTAATGAGTTTATAACAAAGCTGTCACCAAATAGTTTAGTGTCATGTATTTTCTCATTTATTGATTTCAATAAAAAGGCTAATTCAGAGACGTGCTATATTGTCATTTCTGGGTGGAAAGCTGTTAATACAACTAATAGCATCACTTCAGTACAGTGGTGATGTCCAGCCTGTCTGGATCACGCAGAACACCCTGAACTCCCCAGTCAAAGCAGAGTGTCCCTACTGCCTATATGCAGAAGGGCTGCATCATGAGCCAACTGATAGCCCAGACCAAACACTGCCCATCTCTGCCATGACGTCTTCTTCAGGGACAGCTTTAATGCCAGATTTTGCACCTATACATTGCCATATTATTCACATATACATTGCACCACTATGCACAATATATTACCCCTTCGCAACTTTCAGGTGATTCCAAGGCACCAGGTGGCTGCGGTGTCAGACCTGGGCACAACCAACACCAGCTTGGGCCCTGCTCCCTGCAGCTGCACAGCTCTGCCGAAGCCCCTGGAGTGCAGCTGGGAGCATCCACTGCTCCTGCTGGTTGCTGGTGCGCACAGAGATTACTGCTTCCTGGGCTCACGTTTCTCCAGCTCAGATCCCAATCTGCACTATGAGTTTCGGATTATAAATTCTTTTCCCTTTCACAGGGTTTAAGAGCAGGCTGCCAGAGCAGAAGTTGATGCAAGAATTGCCATAGTAGTTTAAAAACACAGAACTTGCCTGGAGTTAAAGAAAGTAGTGTCAGACCTAGTGCTGTGTGGCTGTGAGCCATTGGGATCATGTCCTTAGCTTCCTGAGGAATTCTGGCTTTGAAAATATTAGCCTAAGCAGTTCTGAGTAATATTTTGGGAAAGTATTATATTGGCTTTAGCTACTATAAGTCCAGTATTAGTAACAAAACTCCAGCTAAATACCTGATGAAAACAAAGGCATTCTTGAAAGACTGGATCTGTTTTAAAACAACATACACTTTGGCTTGTTAAAGGCTCCCTTATTTCAAAAGCAAAAGATTAAGCAGAAATCTAATTTGAATAGTTGTTTTCTTAAAAAAAAAAAAAAATAAAAGAGAGAAATGAGCATAGTTTGACAATGAGGAACCCTGTGCAATCTTGCGTGAGTGCTGAGCAGCACCCAGTGCAGCACAGTGGTGCCCCAAGATTGGTGGGCACCCCCATGGCATGTGAGAGGCCAGCGGATCCCCGAGCTGCAGGCCCTGGGCTCACTGCTCCTGGTGCCCACAGGATCTGCTCTGCAAGCAGCACACATGTGATTTGTAAGTACAAATGTGCAAGTTCACCACATGCCCGCATGCAAGCCCAGGTCAATACCCCTTCTGCTCCCTTCCTGCCACTGCCATGCTGGTGAGCACAGGCATACAGGTGCAGCCCAGCTCACATCGTCTCATGTTTTCATCTCTGCTTATAAATGAAATTGGTCAAATCACTATGGGTTAAGATACAAAAACACAACAAAAGCTGCCCAGCTGAAAGATTTTTGGCACAATGTGAAGATGAAAATAGCTGCTGGCTCCTCTTTCAAAGAAGCACTGTGCTCTACAGAGCAGAGATCAAGCCAAGGTTCACGTTATCAGCTCCCACCCCTCACCTGGGGCTCCGTTACTGATAGCTCTGTCATCCCCCTCATATTGCCGGTAACAGCAGCCGGTGATTAGGCCACTCTCGAGCTATTAGCTGCATTTCTTATCCCTCTGCAAGAGCTGCTCAGGGACGCAGACAAAGGCGTCCTTGAGTGTGGGCGCCGTGCGGCTGGTCCCACCGCCGCAGCACAGGGCAGCCGCGGCCAGGCCGTGCAGCCGCCGGGCCGTGTCGGAGGTCACTGCTGCGCTATCTCCACCGAGCAGCTCTGCCCCCACGCGCTGACAGACAACGCGGCGAAATTACAGAAAATTGCCTGTTTCGTCAACATTTTCTCGAGAGTTTTAGGGGAAAAAAAGGACTCTGGTTTCAGGGAGCTGAAGGAGCTCAGTCAGCCTAGAAGTGACTGACAAACACTCTATTATTCATCTATGTAAAAAAGTGATATTTTATATCATTTCTTTGAGTGATTGTTAAGTGATTGGGTAGTGACACTGACGTGCAAGATAATTCTGGGTATATTTCCTCTTCTCATCTGGAGGCCAGCTTGCCTGTCGTCAGCACTGATGATAGATGCTCCAAGGAGCTGGCTCCTAGTGTGAGCCTGAAGCCTGGAGGGGTCTGCACCCCATGTCCTGCATGAGGGGCTGCACTGCACTGAGCAAGTGGGGAGCTGCGCCCCATGTCCCACCGTAGCATGCACAGATGTTTCCGAGCTCGCACCCTTGAACACAGAATGAGCTGTGGCTTATTGGAGCAGATGGGCTTTTCCTGGACACGGCTTATCCTTTGAGGAATGAGTTGGGACTTGGTTTATGTGTGTGCAAAATCCATGTGGGAAAGGGCAATGTCGAGCTACACCTGGAGCAGACTATTTCCATAGCGCTTCTTTTGATAAATGCAGCTGTTCTCAGATATCAATCTGAATTCAAAAATGATACAGGAATTTCTGTGGCACTTTGCAGGATGTGTGTATGTTTACAAATTTGCTGTTGGAGGACTAGTGTTGACTATTCGTTCTTTTAAATGGAATAAATTTCCATTTAAATGGAACAAAAGGAGTGAATAAATGGAACATTAGAAAAGATGGAAATTAACAGGAAAAAAGTCAGTGGAAGAAAATGTTTTAGGGCAGTGCTTAGAACTCTGAGAAGCAGCACAGTGAATCTCTCTAGATGTTCTGTTTGGAGGTTGTGATGCATCTTAACTTCGGGAGATTTGGTGATCTCCCGATCACCAGTTGGCATTTTGGAGCTGCCAAGCACCTCAGGACTCAATACAACTAAGCACAGAGGCCATTCTTTTCTAGTGAGCCAGGCAGTTGTGTAACAAGAATGCTTTTGAAAGCTTCATCTACTGTGTCTGCCTCTGCTTCCTAGGGCTTTCTGCAGTGTGATTGACGTGAGGAGCTTGCTGCATTTGCAAGCAGCATACAGAGCTCACTTAAAAAAGTCAAATGTCACTTTTACACTGTGGCTTGCTAGAGCTGAAGGATTTTTGGCTCTTTTGGAGTCCGGGAAGTTAGAAGTTGGTGCTGGTTCAAGGGTGTGCGAATGTGTCTGAATGTTGTATGGGGGAACGTTAACATTAGCACATTAACAACATTGATTTAGAGCAATTGCAGAAGACAAGCAGCTGTTCCAATGGTCAGCAGTACATGTGGCAATGACATAGCAGGCATTGGAGCCAGAAACAGGTATCGAGGCCAAGTGCATTCCTGGTGACAGAGGTGGAGCATTAGACAACACTGCAAAGCTTCTGGCTTGGACTGGCATGCTGTGTTTGGTTGTTCTTCTCTATTGGGGAGCTTGAAAGACTGCTGTGCTTGGGTTAACAAAAGTTGTCTGTTGTAGAAAAATTCACCTCATGTCACAGTGAGTTCCTGCTGCTGCATTGCTCCCTAATGCAGGTCAGTTAACTCCAGGAAGAGACACTTTTTCCCTATTCTGACAGAAATGGTTCTTTGGCCCTCTTTCCTAGGTAGCTCTGAAGTTGCTTGTTTCAGCTGGGATAAGAAACAAAATGGAATTCAAAGGGAACTGCTGTTATGACACATTTATAGAAGTGGTGATGTGTATATGACAAGATGTCAAGAATATGCTCAGAAATGTGATACCCCCTACACGAAACTTCCTATTTGGTTCTGCTCAGGCACTCCAAGCTCACCCCACGACCTCTGCAGGAGCATTCCTGGCTCTTTTAGAGCACAGGATGTCAGTTCCTTAGTTAACCATTTTGCTTCTCCATCCATCAGGACAGCTCTCAGTTACTGAAAACACTTCTTAGAGAGAGAGCAAGAGAAAGGTTCCATAACTTATGATCATTTTATCTTTTAAATTTTTTTTTCAGTGCCAGCATTCATCTCTAGACTCACGGAGGCTGCATCCTGGAAGTCGCTGCTGCAAGGCTGTGTTCATACTGCCAGCAACTTTTGCTTATAAAGCTGTAAAACCAGAGGATTTTTCTAGGCAGTCCAAGTAAAATTAGTAGCTGTTGAGCTGTCATGAAGTTCAAATCATTTGAAGCTTCTTGCATGACAGGATTAGGAAGGCAATCCTTATTTTTTCTCTTTCTTCCTTTAACCTGTGTGTTAATACTTCTGTCTGCTTGTTGCCTTGTTGGCAAATGTTGGCACATTTTGGGTGCTGAAGAAACAAATAATAAAAATAACAGCTCTAATGGTAATACACTAGTCTGCAGTCTGTTCAGAGTCCAGCAGAGTCCAATCTCTGCTGGGGACATTTTAGTTATTAAAATACATTTTACACTAAAGCCTACGGTTTAAGAAGCTGAAGACAAATTTTAAGTGTCCTATTAACCATTTTAATATATTCTGTTTTTCTTGTTTCTATTTTTTTTGTCATAATGTTCTAATGATGATTTTGTCAAATGTTATAATGATGCCTCTTGCAGTAGCATTTTTAGTTATATCAATTAAGCAGCAATGTATTTGGAAAAAAATGGTTTTCGTTTCATCATATTCTTCATAGGTTTAACTTCACTGGCACCAGTTGTAAGCCTCTCCTTCAATCATTACCAGAATAATGGGGAGACTGAAGTCAGGTTTGGCTGTCTTATAATCACTTGGACTGTCTCATTTACTCTTTGTAACTAAAAATGAATTTTCTTTCATATTACCAAATGTACAAAGACCTCTTGAAAGAATTAGCATTGATGGTTCAGGTCACCCCTTACTTATTTCTTTTTGACTATTAGGTTGCAAATAATTTGGATTTGCTGATTTAAAAATATCTGACTTTAATTACTGCTTTTTAGCAACCTTCAAAGTTATTCTGATGTAATGTTTCAAGACTTTCCTTTAATGGAACCATTTTATTTAGAGTTTTTCTTATATTTGGAATAGAAATATGTTCTGAACCCTGCCTTTTCTGAATTATTATGGACAGTTTATGGTTTCTACTAGGAACAGCAATACAATCCTCTCATACATGCATACAATCCCTATCAGTGAATGGACACCCATCAATGTCGCATTAGACTGATGTATAACAAATTCAGAACAACAGGAAAATTTGAATCAATACCCTTGGAACACAAAGAAGTTTAGAATTTGCTGTTATACCAGGACGAAATATTCAGTAACAGGTTTTGTATAAATTAGCCCTTCTGTCCATTAGTTGATTATCTCTACTTGGAAGATCTGTACCTTGAATGAATCATTTTTCTGCTTTAGGCTTGGTGGCTTAGGCAGTGCTATCTTTATAAGTTTTTGTATACAGGAATAAAATATATATGTAGAAATGATTTACACGAGTGATGTTCACTGCCACCATCTATTGTGTATGATTTTATCAAAAGAACCTTTTTTTTCTTAACGCAACATCAGTGAGTCTAGTAGTATTCTCAGCAACTACAAAGCCATAAACCCAGCAAAGTCCGGAAGCCTCCTCTGAAGACTAGCCTTCCCATTTTTCACTTCTCAGAAATGGCAGTTTAGATTTCCCTGCTACACAACACTGAGTAGAAAATGAAATAGTTGGGGTTTTCTCTGCAAATATTTCTTTTTCAAAATAGAACCTTTAATGTGTTCTAAACAGCCTTTCTAACTTGAGTTTGCTCTCACTGTTATTAATTTTTTTATTACAGATCTTGTTATTTTCAGAGTTCCTAAGGGACCCATTAACAGTAGACTTTTATGGAAAAGAAGCATGGTTAAACTGGTGAAAATAACTGTGCACAAGTCATAAGTAAGTAATATAAGCTGCAGCAAGGATACTGTGTGTTGTTTTAATTTCCAAAATAGCAACAGTTCAGACATTTAATTGCATTTTTTATGACTTTTTTTCATAGCTGCCTAGTGTAAAATATGTTGCCAGTAATATATAACTGCTAACAACTTTTAAGTTTCTTAAGCTGGCATTAGATTCTTATCCTATTGGAGAGGAAGGTTACTCAATGTACCATTCATGCTTAGAAGGGAAAAAATATTATTCATAGTGGGCATATATCTCTGTTTTTCTATTCTCAGAGTGTCAGCATTACCTGAAATCTTTTCTGCAGTTAGAAAGATACAGGACAGATTGATTTACTTATATATTTCCACAATGTTAAGTGTGTAAATGGAGCTTTTCCACCAAAGCGATTTTATGAGGAGCCAGCTCAGCTCAATTTTGTAATAAGTGACTGGTAGAACCAGTGACAAGCAGAGCGTGCCATCTTTGTGCCTCACTGCTGCTGTAGCAGCTCATTGCTGTGTCAATGTACCCAATGCAGCTCTGGCGATGCAGTTCCCTGGGGTCTGGTGTTCTGCCGGCACTGGAGTCCCCACAGCTCATGTCCTCACCTGAGGGGCAGGCAGGGCCACCTACGTTTGTTCCAGATTTCCATCTCAGTTTCTGATCATCCTGAGACAAGCAGTTAAGAAGACTGCAGAGCAAATCCAGTGGAAGGAGGGCAGGACACATCCCCTCACCCAGACATGACAGCAAAAATCTGGCAGGTGACAATTGTCTCTGTATTTTTTTCTCTTTCCTTTTTTTGTGGTAGCACTGCTAGGAGAGACTCTCAGTTGCTTTGAACACTCAGCTATTACTAGTTCCCTATCCCCAAAATTCACTGGTAAAGGACCTTTAACATTTGAACTTGCTCTGACATTTTAGTCAATCCACAGTGACTTCCAAAATCCTGTTTATTACGGAGGATGAGGAGCATCAGAGCCAGGTGCTTGCCCTGAAGCTTTGGCTTAAGCATCAAGCTATTTATTTGTTCTGAAACTAAATAAATATTTTGAGGGAGAGACAGCATGGCAGAAAGAAGTGGGAGAAGGCTTCCTTACCAGGCTGTTTGTTATGCACACGTGTAGCAAAACTTAGCAGCAATGAACTTCACCACCACTATTTACAAACAAAGCAGACATGTACAATTCGTAAAACATCTAATAGAAAACTCCTGCAAAGCTGTGTTTGTTTACTCCCTGTGCATAGGCTAGGGCTATCTCTGAGTGCACTGAAATTTTGGTGAATTTGGCAGGCATGAGACCAGCACTTGCCACATTTGGCTCATAAGTAATGTGAACAGGATGATGGGAAATCATTTACCTTAGACTGTAGAAAAGCAGATATGAGATACCACGACAGCAGACTTACCTGTACCAGAAAAGATAGAAGGAATTCATTTGTTGTTTGAATTAGTCTGAATTTGATTTATTATTTAAAAGTTCGTACTCAAGGTCTCACTATTTTCAGCTCTGAGTGCAAGCTGCTTTTCCCAGCTTCCTCTATTGCCTTGCCCTGCCCAGTCCTTGTGTGAATTGCTCAGTTGCTCTTCTTGAATAACCTTGAAGGAGGGACTAGTGACTAACAAGAAAGGAGCTTTGGCATGAAATACCATGCCTAAAGTATGGACTATCTGGCTACCACGGTCTGCAGCCGACATGGAGCAAGTCAAGCTGGTAGGCTAGACACAGTAAGATCTAAATCCCCTATTCAAAAACAACTTTACCATTTGGTAGGCCAAACCCTATCAAATGCCTCTAACTTAGTTCCTTCTCCTGTTCACTTCCTCAGCCTGAATGTCATTAGAGATACACAAACTCTCTGAATTTATAGCACAGTATTAACATAAGCTACCCATACATCTTGCCACTCTCTCTTCCTCTTTGTTTTCCATCCACCAGCTCCTTTCTAATCACTGACAACATGCTAGAGGGTTGCTGTATTTATTAGGATCCAGTAATGCATTACACATTCCTTATGTGTGATGCACTTTTAATTATTCCCTTGGGGATTATTCAAGCAATGTTGATGGTGGGAATATGTACTAGGGCTGTTCAGGTTAATGGCCCAATGATTCACTAGACAAGACATTCTTGGAAAGTAATTGATTGCATTAATTGTTCCACAGAACGGTGTGAACCACGGCAGCTGCACGGCCCTCCCACCACTGACTGCAAGCTTTGCCAGGGCAGCAGCAATGGGGCCAGGTAAAGTCAGTTGTCAACTGCAAGTATGTCAACTGCTGTGTCCACTCTGTCTCTCTTTCCAATTCCTGCAGGAGATCTGAGAGGTGATGTCCTCTGAGACTGGAATAGGTGCTGGGGAGTGGGGAGGGACATTTAGCAGGCGGTGCTTAAGCCTGCCTGCTCTTTGACATTGCCAAGTATTAGGTTACTAGCTACTCTTATTCAATAGGGTTGGAAAATGGCGATTTGCAAAATTTTATTATTCTTAAAATAGAGAATGACTTGGTGAAACTTAATATTGCTTAGACAGGCTAAAAGCATCCATGATTTAGGTGGCTCTCAGAGTTAACAGTGGAGCCTAAGGCTGAACAGTCTGCAGCGATAAGAAGTAAAGCAGCATGACAGAGATGCACGAGTATTCTGTGTCACGTATGCCACGTGCACGTGGAGATGCTCTTCTTGCTTTTGCTTTGATGACCTAAGGAAGACAACAACAGCAGAGTTGCCCAAGTGAGTTTGTCTGTGTTGCTGCTCTGTCCTGTATCCACAAAGTACATGCAGCCTGCCATGAAACTCTGGCTGCCCAAGGTCTGGCTTTAGGGTTAACTAGTAAAGAGAGCAGAATAGAAACTTCAGCCTTGTATCTGCAAGGGTTCCTGCAGGATCTTCCAGTTTCTTGGAATAGCTGTATCCAGGTGACATAAGGGAGGTTTCTTCTGTGTACTGTAGAACACCTTGATCCCTGAATGAAGAGCAATAATTCTCCCACTGTGAGAGTGAAGGTTGGTCCTTTACTCTGATCATGCTGGTGGCATGGCCTGGGCAAGAAAGAGCTGTGTTTACAAAAGAATGGCACACCAGCAGCTGACATACTTTAGAGGCATCGGCCACTTACCCAGGCAAGGAGGTAGAAGCAGTGCAGCCAGCACCATGTTTTATATGCAATGAGAAAATGTGTACCAGCAAAATAAGTATTTATAAAAGCAAATGCAATGCAAGCAAACACTGCAAATCTCTATCTGAGTTAAGCAGGCCTACTTATTCATCACCACTATGGCAATGTGATAATCAGCCCTATAGTGACTGGCATTACAAAACATTGCATGTATAGCAGATAACCTCATTTCTGAGCATTTTTAAGGAGTCAGACCAGAGAAGCTTGGCAACTTAAAAGACAAATATAACCCAGGAGGCTATAAATTAAAGTAACAAATTGTAGGAGACTTGTTGATAAGGAATATGTAGTTGAAAGTGTCATAGATAGTAACCTTCAGTAATTATAGTTTGCTTAAATACTCCCTTAGAGACTTCATCATTATAATTTACCCTTGCCCAGAATGTTATCTTCATGAGGAGTCATGGTGATTGATCACTCAGAGAACATCTGAGCAGCTAACGGGGAACATTTGGGTAACTTCTAACAGAGGGGGAAGCAGGTCTTTGAAGTCATCTTTCCTGCTAATGACTCCCTAAATCCTGCAAATTCCTGACAGGACATTATTCCTCTATGGTGTGCCTGATCCAGCTCCTCTGCCTGGCATATAAATAATGTTGTTATATCTGTTTATGAAACCTGGATGCCTTAAACAGACACTGCCCTTGTGTTTGAGTGCCACACTGTCACACAACCACAAGGAAAACAGTTTATTCAGGCAAAAGAGCTGGAAGACGTTTTGGAATTTAAAGCTACAGATTCTGAAATGACCTCACTTTAGAGCAGTTCTCTCATGAAAAGATGCGCAAAACTGTTTCTTGCTGTTGAAAGAGAAATAGAGGCAGTGCAGCAGGTCAGACTTAGGGAGGAGTGGAGCTTGGGTCTTGAAATGGCAAACCTATCCACTCCAGTGGAGAGTCACTGTCAGGAACCAAACACAGCATGAGTGCTCCAGGGCTTTGGTCTGGGAAGAAAGCTGCTTCCTGCTTGCAAATCAAAAACTTTGCCTCAAATGATGAAGTCCAAGGCAATCTTGACTAATTATTGTTTCATAAAGTGTAAAAAATCAGCAAAAGGCTTTAGAAAGAGATATCTCAGGCACACTATCAATGTCAGGGAGCGCAGCGTCTCCTTTGAACCTCCTGCCAGCAGCAAGTCACTTACAGGAGTTTTATGGCCCTAGCTCAGCAGCAGCAGCTTGCTGGATCTGCTGTGTCTTGTTTAACCTGCATGAAGGCTATAATTATATTCATACAAAATTCTCCTTATCTGAGGAGCCAAAAGCTGCCCCTGATTTATGCTCCCTGCAAGGCAATTCCTGCTCTTTGGGATACGGTGCAGCCAATGCAGGGGGTAGCATGGTCCTGTCTGCCCTGTGCATGCCCATGGGATGTGTGGAGGAGTAGCAGGGTGGCCACCCACCCACAGTGCTGCGCTCAGGGCATCCCTGTGCGCTGCAGCTCAGAAACAGAAGTGCACAGGTGCCAAAACCCGCTCCTGGGAGCACCAGCATGTCCGGCACATTATGGGGGCCGCAGGGGCAGTGAGGCCTACAAAGACCACAGGGATGGTGAGAACTGGGGTGAGACTCCAAACCATCAGCCTGGATCTAGGGAGAGGATGGTGATGTCCTACCACAGCACTCAGCACTGCTCCCCAGCTTGCAGACCCCAACATGGGATGAGCCATGGCTCATGAATGCAGACAGGCTTTTGCTGGACACAGTATTTGTATCTGTCAAAGCAACAGGCAGACTGTTTCCAGTGCAGTTGCAGGGACAGACACAGGCTCCCCAGGAGCTTCACAGCTGCAGTAACAGGTGTCTCCCATTCACAGCTCATTGAGGGCATCTCAAGTCAGGAGTTTCTCCCTCACTTCCCCCTTGACTGCTGTTCCTGTTTGAAAGAGGAGGAGCTCCCCAGTCTGCATGTGTAAGATGTGCCCAGAGCATGTTGCACTGCACTTCTCTTCTTGCACGAACACGTGTCCCTGCACAGTGCCAACAGCACTGCAGCGGTAACGGTCAGTAAGCGACATATCTCCAAGGGGTGAGACTGCATTTTTAAAAGTGTTTTAAAAGCTTGGGAAAAGCTGGTAAAATTATGTGATTTCCCCTGTGTATCAGCTTTCCCTCCCTAAGAATATTTAATTTTCTTTTAAACAGATAATGTGATGAGCCTGGCCAGAGGCACAGGTTTTACTTTTTCCTGTCTGTACATAGAGGTGAACATAGGTTTTCTGTGTGTCTACCCTGGTCACTTAGCATTTGCAGGTAATAGCTGTGGGTGAGCAAGGGCCTGGGAGGTGGGCACAACAGCCCTGCCCGGGCTATCCCATGCCATGCTGTGTTTGCACGTGTTCTCAGCACAGCTGTGGCAGAGCAGCACCAGCCTCCTGTGTTCCTGAGCTGTGCTGACTGGGACTTAACCAGGCTCCACCCAGGCAACATCTCACTTTTGAAATCCTAGCCCTGCCTCCAGGCAGTCCTTGTCCTACTGATTCCCAGACCTTCAAAGGTGTATTGTTTTTTCTGGAAATGTGGAGCACAGCAAGCAGAGGGACCAGTGGCCATGGAGCTGCTGTCCAGTGTGGTGGATTTATAGCCTGTCTAGTGCTTTATTTCTCTCCCTGCTGTTCTTGAGCAGTCACACAGCCTTCTGCACTGTGTCAGCTGGAGAGCTGGGTGCGGGAGGAATGCACTTTCTCCACCGCACTGGCTGCCGTGGCTCTGAACTGCCCTCTCTGGGCCGCCTTGCAGGCGCTCGGTGGGCAGAGGAGCGTGGCTGCCTCCACCCCGCGTGCAGGCGCTGCCCGGGCTGCTGACCCTGTGCGGGCAGGCGGCCTGGCAGGGGGAAGGGGCTGGCAGCCCCTGGCTGCTCGCCTGTGCATTCTGAGACAATGCTCATTTCTGCATTGCTCATAAACAAATGTATCTAAAACACCACACTTTATATCCACTTACAATTCTGAATACCTTTCCATTTATCTAAAGCTTGCTGAGGTGAGTTCTTATAAGGGAAGACTTATTTCATTTCCATGAAATGTTTATATTTTCTGGGAAGTTTCTCTCTCACCTCTTTAAATTTTACTGCAGTTGGCGTGCAGCCTGCAGCAGGGTCCTCCCAAGGAAGCTGGTGAGGCAGGGAGACTCAAGAGGGACTATAAATTTCAAACTCTCTGGGTTAGAATAATTTAAGTGCACCAAGATCTTAACCTTAAAGGATCAATACCA
Organism: Rhynchotus rufescens; assembly: GCA_032273925.1. Classification (NCBI taxonomy): domain Eukaryota; kingdom Metazoa; phylum Chordata; class Aves; order Tinamiformes; family Tinamidae; genus Rhynchotus; species Rhynchotus rufescens. Next base: position 41,835 of record JAVCKT010021156.1, read on the forward strand.
AGTTGATGTTTCACCCCCACTCCCCCCACCTCTTTCTCTCTTGTGCTGTAAAATTGAAGCTAAGAAAAAAAAAAAATCTAACGGGGGGAAAAATATCCAAAATAAATAAAGATTGTATGTGAACAGGGCACTGATCCTGAGCTGTTTCTGGAGTTTCAAATTATATTGTCAAAAGGACGTCTGTTTTGGCTGTTCATGAGAATTACCATCTTGGGAAGATTTTCGTCACAACAAATATGAAGACCCATGATCTGGTGCTCATCCTTACAAAATGGATGTGGTTCTCTTTCTCCATCTACTTTCTGTATTTAAATCCCCAAAGGGACCTGGACTTCTCAGCATTTGTTTAAGTGGATTGAAATTGACAGATGTGAGGTGTTGTTGTGGGCAAGCAGGTTGTGGTTGTGCAGACCTCTATTCTAGTCTTCACCTTGCTGCAGTTGCATTTTTTGACTAGTTTGTTGAGCGTCCAACTTACTATCCAGAATCTGTATGTTCTATTTCTGCCCTTTATCCTCGGAAAGTAAAGCAGAGCATTATTTTCCTCTTTTGTAATCTACCAGGTATTCTTTGCAGCAAGTTGGTGTCATGTGAAAAAAAATCACAAGAGCTTCACGAGAACAGAGGTGTTACTGTGACAGCAGACTGTTTACGCTCTTAATCAGAGGCAGTCTTTGCCAGTGTTGATTCTTGAGGGAAAGCTTTCTAAAAATCCAAGTTCACTCTCTCAGAATCACCTGGGCAATGTGCATCGTGCAAAAGCCAGTAGATGCCTCTGGTATATCTTCTTGCAACAAAAGGCACACTTTTTTTCACTGGTATATTAGATCTAGCTATCATCTAATAATCCTACTCTGTGTGTTTTCTGACAGTTTCCCAGGGGTAGTTTGTAACTCTCAGAGCTCTTTCTGCGCACTAAGGAAAAGCGATGAATTAATCTCTGGAAATCCTCTCTTCACCTATGACTTTCTGTTTTATTGACCTGGAGTTTCTGAGGAACCTGGACCAGCTGAGGCAGAGCAAAGTGAGTGCTCATGGTACTTCCCACCCATCCAGGTGAGGATCCTGAATAAATCCATGAATAAATCATACTGTTCATCTAGATGAACCCAGAGGGACTGAATGGTTCTGTCCCACCAGAGGTAATGCCCATAGTCGCCTTTCCAGCGTGCACGCATCCTGCATTTTAGCAACAAAAGCATCTAAATGTGTCTTAGCTGAGCACAGTTGAGCCTTTTTTATAGTCAGCTGACAGCATGCAAAGGCAGTTTGTGCAACTGCAGTCTGATTCTGCCAGAGCATGGAGGGAGCAAAGCCAAGTGCCATAGAAATTTAGTTTGTCCTCTGTAGATTTCAAGATAAGAAGGGAAACGTGGTGTTGATTTACTTAGTAAAAGTGATGCTCCTCAGCGTGCAGAAGCTGTTGCTGCCTGTCATTCAGCCCTATTCCACTGCTCATGCAGCGCTGCTGGGATATGTTATTAAGCAAAAACACATTGCTTGGCCTTACTATTAGAGCTAAGTTGAGAAAGGGCAGATATCAGACCAAATGGAAGACTGTGAAAGACCAAATGGCATTTGGCAGCAAACTGCCAATCATGCTGCAGAAAGGTGCATAGACACCTTAATCTGAAGAGACGTGTTCCTAGATAAAAATCTTGCAAGAAAGCTCAATTGATAACTAATTCAAGCTACTTCTAATCCTTCTTTTGTGTCTGACAAAGCTAAGGAGCAATGCTCTTACAAGCCTCTGACATACACAGACTCTACAGCAGAGAAAGCTTATGAAATCTACCCAGGGCTGGTCAGATTTGCAGAGGATGTGATTGCTTATTGCTTTATAAATGTGATGATTTCTAGATGTATCTAATGAATAATCAGGTTTACAAACAGTCAGGTAATCAGTACTTCCTGCCAAGGCCTGGAGTCTTCTTGCAGTGAAGGTTTGAGCAGGATGAAATGGGTCTTTGCCCTTTGTTGGCCTTTAAAAGGGGTGGTTGAAGCTGGAATTTGGATGCCAAATTAGGTGGCTCTTTCCTGCTTGTTGCTTCTCTTGCTTCATCCTGCCAGTCTCCATTCTGCTGTTTCACACAGGTACAAAGGAAAAATGCCTGAAATGCTTCTCAGCTTTTATCAGGGTGTCCATGGGCCAAGGGCCACAGCACTAAGCACTATGGTAGCCCCCGCTGACCAGCTGCCATGGGGAACATAGGGAAGTGCTGTAAGCATTGCATGAACATAGAGATAACTAATGAACAGGACGAACTGGGTAATCCTATGTCTGTGAGCTTGGCATCAGCCTCAGGATTGTTAGTGAATCTGCAGGTAGGAGATTTGATCACTAAGAAAGCATTTTTTTGTTAATGATAATCATCTGGGTTGTGAAAAATAACATTTCAACTATCTTAGAAATGGTTTTGAGGAGAAAAAAAGAATTCAAATTTCCAGCTAATCATTTGATGGCAGTAATGAGAGACAGGGCTTGCTCGGACATTCTTTGCCTCTCTCTGTGCCTCTATCATAATGGCCCCAGCTGGTAAGGGGAGCACTCTAGGCTCTTGGGAGTGTTTTGTTGTTGTACGGAAGAAACTGCGGTCTCTCTTTGTAAAGTGTCCTTGTCAAAAAACAAATCACTTCTGTCTTTCAAGTTCAGCCTCGGTAAAACCCTGCTTCTAGTGACTCTTCATGTGGAAATCAAGGAATTAAGCAATTTGTAACAGACTATGGTCATTGTAAGTGTGATGAGGGGAAAACTATTTGAAAAGCTTTTTTTTTTTTTTTTTTTTTTTTTTTTTAATAAAAATATTTTTTATGATTTTTTTAACAAAATTTTTTTCTGAGTGGGTTACCAAAAGAGCTCTTGATAGAGATTCTGCTTTTGTGAATGTCTCTCTGCTGACAAGAAACAGAGAAAGGGATGCAAAGGATATATTGTTGTGAACAAGGCTGTTTGTAAACTGAGAGGTTTTTTTTTGTGCTTGTTTATCTAAGATCCATTGACCTTCCAGCAACAACTTAAATGTTCTTGCGCGCAAGTTATTCTTGTAGCGAGCAGTTTCTTAGAAGTGGTAAATAATGGTAAATAATGCAAGCTGCGGGGTGGGAGGCAGACCCTCTGCTCAGGTTACCCTGCTATGTAATCTAGCATAGCAGAATGAACAATACAAACAATAAATAATGACATAAGCGAAAAGCCTGGAAGCCTTTTTTCCTGTAAAAACATATATCTTTTAGTGAAACACTCTGATCTCACAGAAGTAATGCACCATTATGCCCCTGAGGCCCCTCCTCTGATTCCACGTTTTATGGACTAGCTCTTTATTCCTAAATTCAACAGATGCATGGCTTATAGCTGGTCCCAGCATGGGATGCATCACAAGCAGCTTGTCTATTACAAGTGACCTGCGAAGGAGAAGAAATAGTGTTTCTATCCTCTGTAGCATTTTTATGGCTGAAAAGAGAAGATTGGGAATTTTCTTTTTTGTCCTGTTTGTTGCTTTGTATTAGGGCTCTGAAATGTCAAAAATACTGAAGAGCTATTTTTTTTTTTTCTGAGGGGAAACAGAGGATGAGTGCTGGAAATCTTTGGGAAAGATTCTGGCTGTACAGTAAGACAACTGGAAACTTTGTACAACTGTTCTCTGGAATTCTATCTGAATAATCCTCACATAGAATTTCAGTTTTTTGATGAAAAATGACTTTTAAAATAATATGCTTAAATTGCTGCAGAAATTTTTACAGGTACTTTTTAGATTTCTCTTCAAACTATCCTTGTTTACCCTGTTATAGGAGATTATTGTATTGCTTTTCATTATAGCACAATATACACAGAGGTCTTATGTCCTTAAAAATGTAGTATTTATTGTACATCTGTCCTTCCAGATTAAGCAGATTCTCTTGGAGCCTTTTTATTGGGAGTGTAGTGCTGGGCTGTGTGCCAGATTTAGACCAGAGTGACAGATGTGATATAGACCCTGGAATGCCATTTAGCTGCTACCCAAATTCCTGAGATCATGCCTATAGATCTGTGTTTTGAGTATATATACATCATCAACTGCTGAAAATTTGGTGCACACAGTCCACATGGTGGTTAGAAACCCTCATGTCTTGTGCTGCAGAACAGCAGAGTGGAGGCTCCAGCTGCTGCCACCCGAGAGCTGAGGTTGCACCTAGAGTCACTGACGATTGACCCCTCCTGTGGAAATGAACAAAAGCTACTTACTGTCACCGTCAGGGCTAGCTTCAAATCCTGCCTTGGCCCCTAGCAGCAAAGCTAGTGTCTTGTATCAGGTCACACTTTTTTGTCTTGTATCAGGTCACCCGGCTTTTTTGCCGGGTGATATGGTATTTGCCACCGCCAGAGCCATAATAAACTCTGAGAAGTTCCTAAACACGATTACTTAAAGATCTTTCTGCTTCCAATATTTTTTGCATTATCCTAATTGCAGAATTCTGCAGCTTAGTCATAACAATATAATTTGCTTTAATTATTTTTTTCCAAACTTTTTTTATTGTGTACTTGCCTGTTTCCTTCCCAGACCTTATTTTTGGCTCAACTTCCTCATGACTTTTGGATATTTTAGGCAAAGCAGACACCACTCTACAAGAGGTGGCTGATGTGCTAGGGGCCAATTTCAGTTTTGTCCTGAAGCCAGTGGCATGATGTTGGCATGTATCCCATGGAGATACATGCCAGAGGGCATGGGGATTATGCTGTAGAGAGGATGCCCATGTCATGCAAAAGGAAAAGTATATCTGTCAATATGACCTCTCTGGAGGTGGCTTACAGTAAGACTTCTGCAGGGTGGGGAGAATAATAATTAGAGGCTTATTTAAAGTGTGTGTGAAATGTAACCATGAAAATGTGTTTGTTGGGTCATTGTTGACTTTCAACTGGATGAAGGAGGATCTGTAGATGCATGTGTCCTAGTCAGACATCCCCTGCCACATGTCATGCATCAGTGGTGGCCACACATGGGGGCTCTCATTTCTTCTGTTGAGTGGACACATCTGTAATTGCACACCAAAGTATATGGCACAAACTAGGACTAGTAATTGCTTTTTTTCCTCCCCTCTGTTCTCCTCCTAAAAAAAAAAAAGGTGTTGTATGGAGAGCTGCCACAGTCCAAAGTTTTTCCTGTATGATTCCTGCATGGAGGTGACAGATGCAGAGATGGTGGGAAACCATTAGCTAAGGGGGAGTGTTATACTGCGGTGTTATTACTGAGTGAGCATGCAGAGCCCTGGAAGAGTGCTCAGGGTGGAAACAGCATGGGAGCATTTGGTATTGGGTAGTTTCAATTCCTGCACAGAAAAGGTGGAGCTGTATTCCATTCCCACCAAAGATTCTAGGAATGTCTATGCAACGGGGATGTACTTCTTGAAGCTTGTGCTTTGGCTTTTTGTAGAGTTTCTAAACATGCCCTCCCCCCCCCAATTTCTTTATGACAAAGTCAAACCATTCAAAAAAGCTCTGCAGTATCAGATACCAAAATCCACTTAGACTGCTGCCTATGTTCAAATTTGAAATGATCTCTTTGCTGGTATTTTTTTGTAGAATATGTTCTGCAATTTGTAAGGCAACCCTGTTTTAAGGAGCAGTGCATAACAGCGAAAAGAGAAGGCAATGGAGAGATTAGCCCCCAAGTTATGGGAGAGTCTAATCTTAGTTATCTGAAACCATATGGGCATCCAAACCCAACAGGACTATAGCAGGAAAGGAAGGGGGTGCTCATTTTTTCCCTGGAATGGAATGACACGTTGCTAACACTTTGCCAAGGAGCTGTGAGCTTTATTATTGTTGGTGTGATTTCAGGGTAGTAAGAAAAAAGGTCTGAGTGCTGATGGGAAAGACTTGTGCTCTTGCTTCATGGTGCTTATTTTTTAAAATAATCCTTTGAAAGGAGAACACAATTGGAATCACAGTGAACGTTTTGATTCTTCTCCCTGCAAAGTCTACAGACAGCCTTACTATAATGGGGAAAATCATCTGTGTGGCCTTGAAACCTTATATAATGTTTCTGTGTTGGGCCAATAAAAAATATCCTATCTATTATTTTGTCTGAGCTAAAGGCTTGAAGGAAAGATCAGGCTGAGTAGGAAAAAAGTTCTACAGTTACAGCTCTTATAATTCTCAGAGCTTTCCCCCAGATACCCCCTACTTCCAAGCCCTGTCTCTAAACACTCAGACTGTGGAAGTGATAACCTGCAGACTTGGCAGTGTACATGACGTTTTACTAAGGGAGCTTACACAAATATTATCTCAAGTGAAATGAGGGTTTAATTCTATTATCTGTGGCTTTTCTTTCCCTGGGGTCAAAAGTACAGAAAGTGGTCATGTTGTCTTTATAGCCCAAGAAACAAAAGACCTGTTTTTAAACCAAATAATTAGTCATCCAGAACTAATGTCCCACAGCACTAACCACTAAAGGGGCTTTAGGGTATCTGAACCAGTTCACAGTGGTCCGGCCACGTCATTTCAGGAGTGTTGAGAAGAGCGGCTGCAGCAGATGCGTCGCAATGGGTGACACTGTTGCGGAAGTGGGGACACTGCAGGTACTGTGGAGAACACCCTAGGACCCTTATTTCTTGAAATGCAGTTCCTTGTGTTACACTAAATTCCATTGCCTGCTGCTTTGTCTTCCCAATGTTGCAGGTGCATGGCTGTACCCAAACGCCCACGTGACAGCTAACAGGCTATCGGGGAGAGCAAGGTTCAGCTGCAGGGTGATTGTGGTAGAGCTCTGGACACAGACAGTGTGGAGCATAGCATCCCACAAGGCGACTGCTGTTGTGATCAGAGTTGCTCTTTGGAGGATGAAAACTTTCCATGCCATCACCCAGAACTGGGATCCCAGATCTGCTTTTTAGCCTTGGCTGGTTACTTGTTTTTAGCACTACTTATGCATAGCAAAAAGAATTCGGACTCAGTTCTCTGCTTTTAGTATGTTCTTCCCTATGTCCTTGACCCAGATTTGAGAATTGAGATCTGTGAAAGAATGAAAAACTGTAGAAGAGAGTGTTTGTTTATTTGCTTTTCTTCTCTTTTTTTGAAGAGTTAAATCCTTAGTAATTCCAGTGCCACCTCTATTTTTTTTTTTTTTCCTTCTTTCCTTGGAACCTGTGTCTTCAGCAACTCACAGTCTACCCAAAGATGCATAAAGGGAGCTGGGAAGTAGCTAAGTGTGACAGCATTGCCTTACTGTACACTGCTTGGCCCAGTGCTGTAGTGTGACTTCACTTTAGGTAATGAAAGAGGTAAAGAGGAATGACACAAACTCTGTCAGAACAGGATTTTGGCAGTGGATCAGGTCAGAGGCTGTGCATGAGCTGTTGGAACTGGCATGCACTGAAGAAACGAGCGGGAAGTATGCCTGAGCCAAAAGAACATACATATAGCAGCCTGCCTATGCTGCAAGGTGGCAGAGCAGAGCTGTAAGCTTTATTCCTGTGCAGCATGCAAATCCTGATAGGTCACAGCCATCATGACCTTTGCTTAGGGACTTCAGAAATTAATGACTTATTGCCGCTAGTATCCCAAGACAGCTCTCTTAGCTAGTCATTAATTTACGAGCAGTGGCCATAGCACTGATTATTACTGCGTAGAAGAATGAAGTTACTCTAGCCAAGGCTTTCATTGTGTCTCTGTCTGATATGCATTGCAAGGATGAAAGCTGAATCTTCTTGTCTGCTGCAGGTTCTAAAGGAGGAGATGCGCCACTGGTTTCAAACAGTTTCATCTTTTCTAAATAGGCTAAAAAGTCTAATTAAGGATGGGGGGAATCAAAACACCCATAAGGGGGAAGCTGGGAAATGTATAACTAAAGGGAGTGAGAATGCCCTGGAATGTCTTCTAAAGCTGTACAAGCCCTTGGACAAAACAAAAGATTAAAACAATAAGGATAGTTGTAGCACTATAAGCAAAGTCTAGAATGCAACAGATGTACAAAAGCTATGGTTATAAAAGCTTTTTACTCCTGTAGATAAATGAGGAACAGAAGTGGTGGGGAGGAAGATTTCTTTTTCTGTCTCTAAGTCTTGTATCCAGTTATACAGTCTGTGGTCTTATAAACAAGTTCCCTAGCCCTCTGACCCTGGCTATATGCAAAAGGAAAGAACCAGCTTCATTCCAAGCCAGGTGCCTGGGAAAACAAAACTTTGTCCAGATGGGCTTAGCACTGCTTATTACTAAGTTCTGTACTACAGTGCCAAAATGCAGATCTAAGAGGTGCTTCGATGCAATGAATGCTTATCAGTTTCTGGTGTCTCCTGTGCATGGATTTGATTGGCCAATAAATTTTACATATGTGATTTTGCACATATAATTTTTATATAATTGCTTTATACACCACAGGGAATGAGATTTTGCACTCGGCTCATCATGTGTCAAGCAACAATTGCAGTCCTTTCTCATGATTTGACAGATACTGTCCATTTTCTGTGGCTACTTAAGTTGTCCCAGACCTTTTTCTCAGTCTGTTTTCTCTGATACTGCATTAGGAACTCTGAATTAAAGCAAAAAGTATTTGTTTTAGTAAAGTAACATTGAAAAATGTTTGATTTACAGTACATGATAGAATAACAAAGCTCAATGATACTGGTATGGTAGTTACAAGTGAAATAGTCCTTTGCCCTAAAAGATACTATGCAGACTCTGTTTGTTCAGATGGCATATTGTCCTTTTAGACTAAAACTATTACTTAAAATTTCCACATAACAACTTCCCAAAGATGCCTTTGAAAATTTCCAAAGACAACATGTACTTAATACTTTAATATAATCAAGTTTGATTCAATACAGATTGTTCAGAAGTACCAAATATCTGTGGATGTATCTTGGGTTGTATCTAAATCTGTACTTCCGTGCATAGTTTTGTGTCTGAAAGCAATCCCAAGCCACACGGTCTGTGAAACAGCCCAGCAAGCTTAAGAGAAATATGAACCATGTGAACTGTGCCACTAAACCACAGATCTTCCTTTTGTCTGTTTTGATAGCCCTTGATCCTTCATGGACGTGGAGGTATTTTTCAGTCCAGCATCTGAAAAATAAGACTATTCTGGATTCTGGAAAGAAAAACATTCTGTTTAAATCCATCCTCTATACTTTTGTTTTCAGACACTGTCTGTCAGTCTAGCCTTTGAAATTAGCATGAATACCCATGAGAAATATAAACCTGCTCAAGACTCTGAATCGAATACATCACAGCCAATAAGTGCTTACCCTTTGGCTTTCAAATGACGTTTAATCTCTGAAGCAGGTACAGTAACCTTGGATAATCTACTCATCAGTTTTATAGGTTAAATAAATGGATAGATTAATTTTCTCTATTTTTTTTATTGTTCTATAACTGCAATGGGAACACAAGATAGCACTCCAAAAAAAAAAAACACCAAACCAAACAAAAAAAAGCCACCAAGAAGTGTCTGCTGTGCTTTGTGGAATCTATCAATGAGCTTTGGAGAAAAGAATCTTTATTATCCCCCAAAAAAGACTATTCCTTCCATGTATTTCTGGGATGAGGAAACTGTTGTGGGACTGCCTCCCTCAATGAGATGCAACTGGCTATCAGAGCTGTTGGCTGCTAGTCAGACTGTGGTTGTGACTGTGCCTTGTTTGCAGGAGCCACTGAGGCCGGAACTGCCTCTGCTTGAGGAGAAAAGAATAGCACTACGTTTCTCTTTGCAAGGTTTAAAAATTCATTATGTGTATCCCAATAACCCTGACTCCATTTGGCAGCTAGTTTAAAAATTTAATTTACTCAAAAGACAGAATAGAAGAACACAGTCTCTTTACATAATTTAAAGAAGCAACATAAGATTAAAGGAAACTTCTACATACTATTATGTGTGTTAAATGAAAACTTTAGTAAAACAAAACAGTATATGTATATTTGGATGAAAGTAACTAAAATTCAGCTTCAGTTCAGAATTAAATAAGTGAGCTGCAAAATCCATTGCACAGTTTACAGAATTCACATAGCTTGTGATTTTAATGTCTGTGTGATACTTCCCTGCTCCTCCCCTTCAAAGCATTCTGTGCATCTCTTAAGATATAGCCACCCCAACCATTAGACTCTACATCCATGAAATAGTGTACTATTGAATCATCTTCTGGTAGACACTGCTACACACTGTTTTGAATGCAAGTGCCAATAATCAGTGTGGCTTCTTTGTCACATAAGCTGTTGGAACAATTGAGCATGTATAATTACCTACATCAAATCTGTCACTGAGTAGAACAGACAATCAGTGGGGAAACTGTAAAATTTATTGTCTAATGTAATTTAGAGATCATTTAGAGAGATGATTTATGGAATTATAAAGGTCTGACACTTGGTGACCACTGAATTACCCTTTAAATTATTCAATGGTTTTGGAGATTATCTCCTGACCTTTTGTGACCTAACCTGAGTTGACTATTGCAGCAAAGAGTGTTGTTTGCTGCTGAAGCGCAGGCAGGTCACATGCGGATTTTACACTCTGTTGGTAATAAAAACAATTCATTAGGTCCAGGCTGTTTTTTCAATATAAAGCTATAAAAAAAGCATTAAAGTGGAGGTCGTATAAGGTCAAAAGTCCCTAAATCCTCTTCCAAAAAGAAAGCAAGCTGCCCACACCTCTAGTTTATCAAAACTGAAATCAGGCTACGTTTCTCTTTACTAAATGTAGCAAGCAAAGTCAGACATTCCAAAAATACCTCTACCAAAAAGTGGTAGAGATATGCCTGATTTCTATTAGTCAGAGCAGATGCTAGATATTTTACTGTGGCTATGAAAGAGGCTTTGTGGGAAAGAGAAGATAAAATGTACTTTGTGACAGTAACAGTGGCACTAGCCTTGTACTCCAGAAATACTTGGTTGCTGCCCTGATAGGTAACTCTGGCTGCCTTTTTGTAATCTTTTGATTGTCAAGTAGATCTCTGAACAGGAACTTTCCAGCTTTTTTTTTTTTTTTTTTTTTTTTTTGTAATGATTAAAAAGTAGAGGTTATTTCTATAACAAAAAAATGTAAGTCTGAGTAATGGATTTCAGGCTAGATATAAAGCACTTTCTTGGCATGTCAGGCTTAATAAGTGAGGTTGATGTGGAAGATGACTTTTCAGAGAGCTATGAAGCTACTAGAAAATGAACAAAAATGAACAAGTTTTTAAGAGAGATTTGTGCAGGAGCTACTGATCCTGGTAGAAGCTGTTCTCACCTGAAGCAAGACAGGAACAAATAATTGCAGAATATGTCTACAAAAAGGTTCCAGGATAAAGCAGATCTAGGTATATGGGTGGCAAAAGGCTGTCATGTAAACACCATTTTGGTATAAGTAAAGCATGCGCCACAGATATATTGGTGATCTTTATACCTTTTGAAAGTTTGTCCACAGTTACACTTGTCCTGTGATATGAGTGCATATGCTGTAAAATGATGATTCATCTAAAGCTGAAAGGAATTGCTGGTTGAGTAGCATAATTCCTATGTAAGTTAAGAAGAAAATGCACTGTAGATTGTATCTCTCCCTAATCCAGTTTTCCTGTGTTTGAGACAGGTTCTGGTGCTAGATGTTTTCATCATTATTACATTTATTCAGTTATTATAATTTTGCAGTGTTCTGAATACATAATTTACAGGTATTAGTATTTCATGGAAGTATGAGAAATGCTCTTCTCCTTGGGCTTTATCTGCAGGAGACATTGCTAATGATGTGAACATTAATAAGGACTAGGGAGTTCTTGATCTATACTGCTTGAGGTGTTATGAGTCAGCCCAACTATAAAAATAAAGGGGCTGAAAGTGTTTGGGACGGATTGTTTTCTATTACATGACAGCTAATGACTGGCAGCTATTGCAAGAGGTTCTCGGGTTGCTGTGCGTAATTCATCCCTGAGAGAGAGGTCTCCTGGTCTGTGACAGAAGAGGCCCTGTGCCAGTTCCCCAGGAAGGCAAGGAAGGGCATGGACATAGACCTGATTTACTCTGGAGTTCCTCTTAATTAAAGCCTAAAAGTGGTGAGACAGTAAAGGTGATGGCTGGATTAGCACAGGTCAACTGCAGAGAAATATAGGGCATCTGAATTTCCTAAAAGAGGTCATCCTAATCTACATGTTTGCCTTGGAAAAGGGTGAAGTGTTAGAATGCTTATTTCCATATTAAAGCAGTTAAGAGACTTTGGGGAGTCTGGATGCTTACTTTCAATTGAAAGTTCCTTGGGGCAAACGCAGGATCTCACTAGGCGTGTATACAGCATTTAGCAAGAGGAGCCTGCCTGATCCTGCCAGGAACCTGTGAGAGCTACTTAACCATAAATAAAATGCAATTCTGGTTAGATGCAAATGTATTTTGACACCTGTGGGGTCTGCAGCTTGCTAAGAGCAAGCTTTTAAACCAGTATGTTCTGTTGTATCCTGTGCACTGAGGAAGGCAATGAAACAGATTTCTGCAGTGCCAGACAGGGTCTAATTGCAGGAATAAGAATAGTGACCTCACAGGATTTCTTGCAGACACAAAATAATTATTTTTTTCTTCTAAAGTTGTGGCTTCTGCAGGCCATTAATCATCTTGTGCTGGGGTTCCATATGCTAATCAAGACAACGTAAGCATGTGCGCACATGCGTGTGCTCTCACACACACATGCATATACACACACACTAAAAATGATTTTGAAGACTAATGACAGCTGCATGATTCTACACACCTTAAATCTCTAAATCTACATCCCTTGGAAGACCCTTCATGTACATATTTGTGATTCTTTGCCAATAACAAAGAAATTTCTTTTCCTGTATTGCTACAAGTGACAGTGTTATAAAGGGACACCGTTACAGCCCTGCTGCTGAGGGGCTGAAGTGAATGTTCACAGGATGCAAGTATCATATCAGGTTTTGTCTCTCTGCCCATACATTCACAGTACTGTATGTCCTGGTTTCCAAGAAAGACTTCTGAAATCAATAATGGGAATGTGCATCCTGCCCTATGTTATACCTGAAGTAGACTCGCTCACATAGCTCCCGGGATAGCCTTGTGTTGATGGTCAGCACCACCCAAACTCCCATGGGACCTTCAACAAGCAGATAGGGACAAGCAATGTCTTGTGTCATTCTCAGGCAGTATTTGATGGTTTATTGTTTCAAAAGAAGCTTCAAATACCTTTGTTTTGTGTCTGTCTTCAGGACTGGAGGGCTGCATTTTAGCATGTGCACAAGGTCCATGCTTTACTGTCCTAGTAGTGGCAAGAACAAAGGTGTGGAGGTGGAGGTCTGTGTCCATAGCAGGATGAGGTCAGACAAGGGCAGGCAGATGTTTGGCTCTAGAGAGGCTGCTCAAGTTCCATATACTCATTAGAGAAGTGTTGCCTAATGCTTCAAGGCTACAAGTGCTAGGAATCGGCAGTGTCCTCCCTTCTCCCTGCAAGAGAGATTTGCCTAGATCTATCAGTGAATCCCATCTCCTAACTCCTAGGGCATCTGGAATGAGCAATGGTGGAAACATGCCTCAGGCACAGATGATGTGCAGCTCAGAGGAGCCAAATGTCATCATTACGTGTACTTCTAGTGCTGTCGCTTCTTGATTCAGATAGCGAATACCACATGGATCTGATACTATCCAGTACTACCTTATACCAGCGGAGCAGATGGGCAGAACCACTACCTACTGCTGACAAGTGTTCTCAGAGTGAACCAAAGGATGGGTGTATCAAGACACATGTATAGAAAAAGCTTTCTCTGGTATATGAAGCTTTGGGAATGTTATAGTAAGGAGCTAGAAAACAAGGAATAAATATGGAATACAGAGGAATTACAAGACTGGAGAATAGTTCTTGGAGAGGGAAGGACTAGGCCTGCATGGAGCAGATGTGTGGACAGATATCAGTGTTAGGGCAGACAGATACAGGCCTCTATAGTGAAGAACTGAACACCCTTCTTGATGGCAGGACTGGTATAGCAGCTGGGAACTGAGAGTTCAACAGGAAAAGAAAAACAAAAATCCAGAGCTAATACTGGGAGACAGACTGGCGAGACTGATTCCTGGTCTTGCAGAGTCAAACATGCGAAGTGTTATATGTCTTTCCTGAGTGAGCCTCATGTGGGCAGGGACTTTCAGATGTGTTTTATAAAGCAGTGCAGCTGATGAAGTCTTATTCATAAACCCTAATTGTCTTCCCCAGGGGATGCAGGTTTGTTTCTTTGTCTAGTTCACTTGATCTCCACAGTGTTTACAGAACCTGGGCTTGAACTTAAGACGTCTTCCATGGCGCATTTGAGATATGCTGCCCACACCATGGGATAGTCTCACGGACACTGCTTCTCTCAAGGAAGGGAGAGTCTTTCACTTTTGAATAGTGAAACCTGTATCCTGAATTAGGTGCAAAACTTCGCTAGTCTCTGAGTCCTTTGTAAAGGGAACACTCTTCCTTTAAATACAAGGTCTGTACAGCTCATATATAAGCAGTCAATGCATGCCAGCTTGCAAGAGGCATATGCTGTACTTTGATACTCAGCTACCTCCAAGGCAGATGCTCTGTTATGGACCACAAAACCCAAAGTTGTGGCTCACTCCCTGCCTCTCTAGTGATGTCTGATGCAGTTACCTGGTCTGCGTTTGAACCTCTTGTACTCCTTCACAAGCATGCATATGTTTGCATCATCCACAGTGGAAATGCAGCTGCATTTAGTGTAGCATACCAGGACTTTCTAACCCTAATAATTACCAGTCTGAGATAAGCATGATGTATACAAGGCTTTTGCTAAATTTCACCAGATTTAATATTTGTTTAAAAGCTTCACACCTATAATGCATTGTTGGGATATTATTTATACCACCTACAGCGTTACAGGTTAAATTATTTAGATGAAATTAAAATATTACATTTAATACAGATTTATGGACAAATACTTCTCAAAGGAAGTTTTATTCAAATAAAATTCTTTCCCTCTTTTCATTTGTATCTGAAGGCAATGAGGAACCAGGGTTGTGGGTGGCAGTTGGTATACAGAGATTTATTTTATGTTCCAGCTTTGGCAGCAGCTGGGAAGTTTGGTTTTTTTGTTTGTTTTTTCCCTAGGAAGAAGTGCCTGTTCTGCTGTGGCTGTGCCAATTACCAAGTAAGCAGAGTATTCACAGAATCAGAGAATGGCTGAGGTTGGAAGGGGCCTCTAGAGATCATCTAGCCCAACTCCCTGTTCCAGCAGGGACACCCAGAGCATGGAGCACCCCGTCACATCCAGGTGGGTTGGGAAGATCTCCAGAGAAGGAGCCCCCCCAGCCTCCCTGGGCAGCCTGTTCCAGGCCTCTGTCACCCTCGCAGCAAAGAAGCTCTGCCTCTCACGCAGATGGAACTTCCTGGGTTTCAGTTTGCACCCATTAGCCCCTGTCCTGTCACTGGCTACCACCCAGAAGAGGTTGGCCCCATCCTCCCTATGTTCTTCCCTCAGATACACATATTGATCAGATCCCCTCTCAGTCTTCCCTAGGCTAAATAGGCCCAGCTCACTTGGTCTTTCCTCATACGAGAGATGCTCCAGTCCCTTAATCATCTTTGTCGCTTTCCACTGGACCCTCTCTAGAAGCTCCACGTCCCTCTTATTCTGGGGAGCCCAGTCATTGATTAACAAGTTGAACAGCACAGGGCCCTGGACTGACCCCTGCAGGATAGTATTGGCCACAGGCCTCTGACTAGAATCGGCCCCATTTATCACTGTCCTCTGAGCTCTGCCATCCAGCCAGTTCTCAGTTCACCTCCCTGTCCACTCATCTAACCCACACTTCCTGAGCTTCCCTATGAGGATGTTATGGGAGACTGTCAAAAGCCTTGCTGAAGGTAGTTTCTTCTGCTAGTGACAAAAGTAAGCTTTTAAGGATGCCTGTATTTTTTGCTGCTCTCCCACGTTTCTTATTGCTCCGCTGCAGAGTGCACAGCGGGTTTCACAGTCACAGAATTTTCACGTAGACAAGCAGTGACAGCAGGTGTGCTTGGCTCTATGCTGACAGCACCAGGCCCAGGCTGAGCATTGTCACCCCATCTTGAGATGATGGGACTGAGCTGTGACTCAAGCAGCACTGTGGCCCTCACACGTCTCCTGGTCCTTTCCTGGTGCATTCACTTCATTAAGTAGAGGACTTAAAATTCCTGGGTTTGCCTCTCCTGTGCTCTGTTGGCACAGCCCCGCTGCAGCCGCCCTGGCTGGAGTGAGGCTGCTGAGTGCAGGATTTGTTCCTGGCTCACTCTTTCCCTCCACAAGGGATGTTTTCAGCTATGTTCTGGTCCCTGGTCCTGTCATGCAATCTCTGCACTTTTATGAATTTCAGGGTGGGTGACTGAGTATTTTTTAATTCCTTGGGCCTTAGAAACTGTGAGATTCATTTTAATGCAGCTAAAGATTGCAGTTGGCACAACGATCTCACTAATTGAGTAAGTTTTCTTTTAATTTGCTCTCATCTTTGTCTTGACTGTGCGATCAGAAAGCAAAATCACAGAGCTAAATTTAAAAGCCTAGGTGAAAGTTTAATTTTTGAAGATAAATACTAGTTTTGAAGTTAACTGAATATTTTTAATGTAACTTATCAAAGCATCTGCACCCTTTGCACGTTCCAGATGAAATTTTGCTTGTCAGGGAGAGACTGAAATTATACTACAAATTCTGGGCTGGAGTTAAGATTTTTTTTTTCAATTTCCTCCCTTGCTAGAATGACTTGGTTTCTAAAAAAAAAAAAAAAAAAAAAAATAAATATAAATATATATAAAAACACACACATTTGGCATAAAATGCTCTTTATTTCCTTTCTTAACATCAACTGTGTGTGTGCTTAAGCATATGAGGAATGTACATGTGTGACAGATGAAGTACCTTAATCAACATTGCAAAATTAATCAGAATTAATAACTGACATTTCAAACTCAGCAAAAAAGTCAAGTTTTATTTCTGGTCCTTGTAGTCTCAGTATTGTACTGCTATCTAGACAACTGCAGAAGGATTGTCAAGGGTTCTCACTCACCATTAGGTGGTGCCCCTGCCTTTCCTTAAAAAAAAAAAAATCAGAGACATGCACAAAAGAATTTGCTACCCTCATTTTCATTATGCAAATAAAAAGAATCTGTAGAGGAAGATTATGTTTTACTGTGAGAATAAATTAAATACGTATACTTCTAATGAAAACAGTTTTGTCTGTTGAGCTGTTTTTCAGAAAAGAGCAGCTTCCTGCCTTGTGCTCAGTTACATCATGGTCTGCTGGGCCGTGATGGGCCCTGTGACGTTGCCACCTACTCACCGCAATGCTCCAGAGCGCGTATTTTAGCCTAACCATTCTCACTGCTGTTTCTGCTGTTTAGAGAAAACTGGTATGTAGGAGGGTGTCTCTTTGACCCACTAGAGTAATTTTATACCTTGAAGCTATCTCCTGTCCATGGACCAAAAACACTCAACCAAATTAGGTGCAAGTGGAGCTGGACTCCAGTCCAACTCTAGTCGGGCTCCAGGTGAGTTAGTCCAGTAGGAACCAGGGGAAGTGGCTTGTCCTTCAGAAGTCCTGGATTCCAGCAATCACAGCAATGTCCACAAGCAATGCAGAGAAGCTGGGGTCTGCTTTGCAAGTGATGCAAGAGGCTGCACGCAACATTCTCATTCACTGATAATCAGCCCTCACTCAGCTGCTGCCTGGAAGAGGCAGAGCATGAAGTCAGCAGCAATGAGGCCATGGCATTCTCATCAACTGGAGCACCTGCGGAGTGCCAGGACAAGCCCCTGGATCTGGTGCCTGTGTCATGCTGGGCATCTGCCATGTCCACATCCTGGCTGGTCCCTAAGCTGTCACTGTTGCTGGTGTCTTACCCAGGGGACTAAGCCTTCAGTAGAAACTGTACGTCCAGAAGCCTCAGTGGTCTTTAGTCTGGCCACACTAGGGTGACAGATAATGCCCTTAAACCACCTGGACTTTGGAATGGGCCATAGTGCCTCTGTTGCCATTTGGTAACATGTGTTTCTAGAGGTTCTAGCTGATTTTATGAACAGCTACCCACTCACTAGATTAACATCTGTATGTTTTGCTCAGCAATTAAAGTTTGGTAAGGTTTGTCTTCTCTGAACTTTTTAAACCAAACTCTCTGTTTTGGGGTGTCACCTGCTGCTCCTCTTTCAGAGCTCCTGGGAGTCCTACCTCAGCTTTTGCCCCATCAAGGTGGCTGTGCTGATACAGTAGTGAGTGGCTGGGCTGTGTCTTGGCAGACCAATAAAACTGGTCCCTTTGTTCACTGGCTACTGTGGAAAGCGATCCTTGGGAATGTGGTTTGCACCTGCTTCCTTTCTTGCATGTCATCCTTGGAGATGAACTTTCAGGTTCTGTCAAACTTAAAAAAAAAAAAAAAAAAAAAATCAAACAAAAGCTCTAGTCATTGGTGTAGGATTTTCTTCCTTGAACCTCTTCCAAAATCACTAGCTGCACATTACTTCATCTGTGAGTGAACAGGAACGTTCTCTGGGGCCTCCGCATGCTGCAGAGGAGGCTGTTCTGTTGTTAGTGCATGTCTTTAGCAGGAGGATGTGAATCTGCCCTGATGCTGAATGAGACAAGGCAGATGGTGGGATGGGAGATCTCCTTGAACATATGGACAGTGCTCCTGGCAGTTCAGCTGTGGGTCTCCTCAGAGCTAGAGCAGAGCTCCTTGCTGGGGACAGGGAGGGATTCAACTCAACAGATATTCCTAGAATACCAGTTTCCTACTGAGAGAAGGAATCAGGGCAGAAAAAAATGAATTAGGTTTTAGATAAGCATGGGGCAGTTAACCTTGAGATCTGACTGTT
Organism: Rhynchotus rufescens; assembly: GCA_032273925.1. NCBI lineage: Eukaryota > Metazoa > Chordata > Aves > Tinamiformes > Tinamidae > Rhynchotus > Rhynchotus rufescens. The sequence continues at coordinate 60,615 of JAVCKT010021156.1, forward strand.
CTCTTTTATTAAGCCTAATTGTCACCCAAGATAAGTTCTGAAGTTTGTAATCAGAATTAGCCGTACCTTCTGTGAAGGTAGAGACTTATTGCTCGAGTTAGTGATCTTTTAGTCTTTATTCTTCATTAATACCTTCTTGGCCTGAGTGAAAAGCTGAACCTGTACAGATGGTCTTTCCACCTGACTGTAATCTGGTGAAGTTCCCATGGAAGTTTTCATTGGGATGTTTTTATAGGAAAAAAAAAATGTAAGTTTGTCAGAATAGCCTTTTCTAACCAAAAGCCTTGTTGTAAAGAAGTTTTTCTGCAAAGCATTTCTGCAGAGCATGTCTCATTGGGGGCAGAGATGGGCCTGAGGTCTGTAGCTACTCTGCCCTCAGTGTCCGTCTGCTCCTACCTGCCTTGGCAGGAGAGAAGAGTATTTACCCTAAATCTCACCTTTCCTTAGGCAACCGTGCTGCAGGTTGGCTTGATGGAATAGGAACAAATCCACTTCTTGTGGATTCATTGTGGAAATTTTTAAAGTTCAGACATAATATATTGAAATGTAAAATACATTCAAATTAGAGACTAGGTGTAACAGTGTTAGTGGCTTACCGCAGCTGGAATTCAGTACGGAGCTAGGGAGGCTGGTGCAGGCCAGCTCTAATTTGGATCAGATGGTGTGCCAGAACATGTGCGCTGGATTTGGGAGGTTTTCTACTGGGATGGCAGGGGGTCGTCTGCCCCACAATAGCACTATAGATTCGCACTGGCTAACCCGTCTCACTCCAGTAGGACTGGAGTCCTGAAGAATTGGGGCATCCCAGCTGATAAAGGATTGATCTCAGCAGGTTGGGCTAGTCAAACAATTATGTATAAATAAACAGAGGCAGTAAAATATCTCCTCATTTTACCAAAGAGGCTGGCTCTTCTGAGCGGGATGTGGCAGGCTGGTGGGGTGGTGCAGGGATAGCGCTGGATGGACGGTTCTAAGAGACCTGAAGTTGTCACTCTCCAGCGCCAGCTTGGTGTCACTTCTGGAGGTTTTTAGCTGACATAATGTACGTGAGTTCCCTCTAACTGCCATTTCACTGGTCTCCATGTAAAAATTCTACAGTTCAGCAGTGTTGGGCTGGGAAGGCAGCAATGTTGGGCAAAACACCCTGGGGCTTACACTTTTTTTTTCCCAACTGAAATATAGAGTCAGTCTCAACATCTTTTAACTCTGTGTGGCTCGGAGTCTCTTTTTGTTCTCCTCCTTTGATTTCCAGCGCTGTGCACGACTTCCGGCGGGAACCATCCGTCCCGCGTGCCCCCAGGAATCAAAGTTGCTTTCGCTGCGCTCGCAGCACAGCTACCGAACACAAACTGTGCAGCAGCCCAGCGGGGGCCGCAGCCGGCCCGCCATCAAAGGGGATGTGGCTCTGCCGCCCCAGCTCCAAGTGAGCTTGTTTTAACTTAAGAATGTCAAAATAATATAGAATAAAATGTGTGAGGAATGGTCTCCCATGGCTCACGGGGGGAGCAGGGATTCCTGCCTGCTGCCCTGCCGAGCCCTGTGGAGCTGCGGGCCGTCATGGGAAGGAGAGGGGAGGAAGGAGAGAGGGATGCAGGGAGCATGGAAGTGGATGGCAATCTGCACACAGCAGCATTGGGACCCCTGCATGGGACCATCACCCTCCCCATGGGCAGCCACGCTTGGTGCTTGGAGAAGCTGTGATGGAGCTTTGGGGACAGGGTGGGAAAGGAAGTCTGAGCTGACACGCTAAGGACAGGTTGGTGGGAACCGGGCCCTTGCATCGTCAGTGCAAATCTGGGCTTTTGGGGCTTTGCTGTCAGAAGCTGCAGCGCGACAAGTCTGTTTGCAGGGTAATCCAGCCACACTGGCAGCTTCCTGTTTGAATTGAACAGTGCTGAAATTCAACCTTTAGATCCATCGTTGCTTTTTTTTGAATACTCTTCTGTGCCAAAGGAAAAAAAATGCAATTCTGAGACTTTTTATGGTTTCCTTATCAGTCCAGTTAAGCAGAGAGTGAAGTAATTTGTAATGGGATTACCTGCTCTTGCTACCTGTTTCTGCAGAGAGGTGCTGCGGGACATGCGTTTCCTTCTGTCAAGTTGCTCGTTCTGCTAATTGCTGCTCGTGCCCTGCTGAAACGAGCAGCAGAACTGCCAGGGAGGCAGGACTCATCCTCAGCTCAGCACTCATGAGCAGTCCAGGCATAGCAATGCTGTTTGCGAGCAGTGAAGGAAAAGGATTTTAAAGTAAAGAGTAACTACTCATAAGATGCATGGAGTTAAAGATGATTCTGAACCCCCTGACAGTGCTTTGGCACAATTGCTGAGCTTGGTTGTACAACTGGGCTTTGCTGATCTCTGCAGATGTCCTCAGGAGGCTAAGAACTGCCCTGACAGGGGGACAGTAGGAGAAACTCCTCTGACTAAATTTCATATAGAACCCGGCAAAATGGCCAAGTGCAGACATATCTAGCTGAGAGCTACAGCTAAGTGTGAACTGGGAGAAATCTGACCACTGTCCCTACCCACAATGCAATAAACCTCTCCCACTAGTACAGCACAAGGCTTTTATGCCTTAATAGCTAATTGCAGACAGGAGATTCATTCAACACTATTGATAACATATTACTACCTTCACTTGTTACTTGTCAAGAAAATATCACACCTGTCTTAGACAGGAATTTCACTGTTTCACTGCATCTGCTCAAATGGGAGAATTCAGAAGTGTCCCCTTGGTAAATAAACACTGGTATGGGAACCTAATTTAAGCATTTTCACTTTCTTTCTCTCTTTCTTTCTGTCTGTGTGTCTGTCTTTTCATTTATGACTCCTTTTTAGCTAATTTGAGGACTTTAGAGAATTATTTACAGCAAATAATTTGACAAATGTATTCTCATTTTCTGCTTGTGAAATAGTATGAATGTATTGTGTTTTTTAAGACTGACTCAAATATTTTCCTATCCTTTGCACTAACAGATATGAATATTTGGAATTCAAACTATGCTGCTTATCAGAGAATGGTCAAACAGCTTCCATGATGCTTTTGAATGTCCCTTTTCCTAGTAGTTAAGAAATCTGTCCCAAAGATTTTTAGCATCTAAGAATAAAAGGTTACTTACATTTAGCTCAGAGTCTCCTCACCAGAATCTTTGGGCTAATTTGACAGTTTATAGCTGCTGAACTGAAAAGTGGCCTGGACATGTCTGCGGCACGTGGTGTTGGTAGAAGGAAGGCTTTGGGATGGCTACTCCATGTTTCTCGCCAGAAGTCCTGGCAGCCCCACAGGCGTTTCTGCTGCCTGTGCAGAGCGCCTTGGTTCGGTGCCTGGCAGAGCAGGCAGAAGAAGGTCTTGCAGATGGAAGAAGTTGTGCTGATTCAAGGACACATATGAAGCCTGATGTTAGCTTTACTGCCAAGTGGGGGTTAGTTAGAATGAAAATCAATTACAGGGAGAATTTGTATATAAAAACTTGATCCTTTGAACTCATTTACCTTTTAATTTATAGGTATTTACTGGAACTGATCCATTGTACGTCACTGTAGTGGGAGTTTCCTTAAAGGACGGAAAGGGGTAATAGTGTAATGAGATATTATTCCAGATCTGTGGGCTTAAGACTATCTGCTCACTAGTTGCAGCTTTAAACTCTCTCATGCAGAGTTATTATTCAACCCCAGGAAGGAGATACTGAACACAAAAACTGGAGTGTCAATGGCTGAGAAGGATAAAGCAGTGCATTCAAAGTGGTGTTTAATGCAGGACTGTAGAGAAGGGACTTTTAACCGATCGTTTTCTTTGACTCTCAGTTGGTGCTGGGCTTTGCAGCCTCCCAGAGCTGAGCATCCATTTGTATCCTCCCCTGCTTCACTTTTGGCAGAACTGGTATGAAGAGCCACAGTCTTGGGGGAAGACACGCAGCTTCATGTGGAGAAGCTCTGGTGTGAAAATTTTATGGGGGAGAAGGGGATTTATGGAAAAGAATATATGTGGGGGTGAGTAGTCCAGTATAATGCTGTATTCTAGGAAAATAAAGAGCAAAAATCACCCAAATCCCAGCGAACTGGCCTGCTCGATTTGGAGGTTAAACCCTCCTTCCCCTGGCCTGGAATCCCTGCTGACTGTTAGCACAAGCACAGCTGATGCTTGTGGCAGACTGGCTGGCTCTGCCTCTCTCAGTCTCAAGTATCCCCTGTAACTTCACCTTTATTCTGCTTAATAATACAGCCCATTGTCTGCAGTTCCCCTCAAGACATTTCAAGCAGTTCTTAGTGTCAGCTGTAATTCTGTCAGTAACTCAATCCAGGATGGGCTGTCACTGTTTAGCAATGCTCTTGAACTCTGCAGCTCCTTGGAAGCAGTTGCTAAATTAATGTAAACAACGCCCTTGGGATAATAGACGATACTACTTTTTTATTTTTTATCTGTAAATAAAATAAGACTTGTTTCCACTGGGAATGCAAAGGGCCTGGTAATGTGAGCCCAGCCTGAGCTGGCTTCAAAGTCTACATTTGTTTATCAGAAGAGGAGTCAGTCCTGGATATCAACCTGGTCAGGGTCCCTCACTTGGAAAGCACGGCAGACGAGCAATAAAAATACAGGATGAGGTGTCATATTTTCTTTTCTTGAAAGGCCAAGTGTGATCAATAGAAGGTTTCAAGAAAAATAGAGCATTTGCAGAGATGCCAGCACTTCTGAGTCATAGGCTCAGTGTCATTCCTGCTTGTCTGATTGTCGATAGAATTGATACTGTAGATCAGCAGCCTCCACTGAGGCACCGCCCTGGTCGCTTGTTGTTCTGTGGGAGAGCTCAGCCTCGGTCTGGTGCCTCTTCCTGTCTGCCCATCCAGGCCAGCAGTGCAGAGTTTGGATTGTGGATGCGCCTGGCCCTTTTCTGGCATGTGCTAAGCAACTATGGCCAGGGAGAGGCAGGCAACCATGAGGAGCCACAGGAGGCCAGGAGATGTGGTCCTTCCTCAACCTCATATTGCCCTTATCCAGCCTCCTCTCAAATGTATGCTGACATCTAGCTATCCCCGTGGCAACAGCCACAGACGTAGACATATATTGATGTAGCTACTGGAGTAAGTGCTCTATGTAAGAGCTGATGCCATGGAGAGATGGAGCACACCTTCCAGATACAGACAGGCGATGATGAAATTGCATTTACACTCATCACTCCATAGGAATACAGCATATAACATCTATGGAGGAGATCTTATCTTCCCTTAACCAAAACAAGCACACATTAATCCTTTTGCCTTTAGTGAACTGCTCTGGAGCAACGTACCTTTATCTAACAGCAGGTGCTGCATCTTGGCTAAACAAGGGATGTGAACATGACTCATGAATTTCAAGACAGTCTAATCCCCAGCTTCCTTTTTATTAAAAAAACAGACATGAAGTTATAATTGCAAAACAAAGTCTTGTCTAAAGTGCTGTCTTTTGCCCTGGAATGCAGTTCATTAGTGTGACACCTGGAAACCCATCGGGTTGAATGGGTGCTTGGTCAAGCCTTCAAAACACCTATTCTGTTCTCAGGATACGGAGAGCTGCTTCTGGGAGAGGGAGTTTGGTGGAGATCACTGACCTTTAAGGAGGGACTTACATTTTGGCATAACTACTTGTGTTAGGGTAAGAAATATTATAGAATGCATCCGATTCTTCAAGCGATGGAAAATGCAATGCCTAAGTATAGACAATACATTGCACTCAGCCTTGCTGAAAGCAGATTAGGAAGGTTTTTTTATAACTTCCTGAGAAATTTCTATCCCCTTCAAAAAGTTTGTACAAGTGCCTTGGTTGTAATTTTTAAGATTTTTGAAGGTTTTTGAGACTGTTAATAATTCTGCACAGTACCCCAGAGAATGAGAAGGATGATCTAACAGGTTGTTTCCTTCTCTTATTTGTGTTTCTTTGATTTAAAGATTTTCTGCATTTATTGACTGCTGCTTCTCTTGGCCACTTCATACACTATGTGGTGATTTTGCCCATCGTATGTAGCACAGGCTACTTGAAACAACACGTTGCCATGGAAACACAATAGCATCCAGTTGGGTCTAACCTCTCTCTCCAGTTTCAGCCCCCATGGGAAGCAGAAATTCAGGTTTCAAAAATTAATCAATTCGATGTTAACTTTAAAACTTTAAGAACTGTTTTTCTTTTGGTTGCCTGGGCTTCCTGCTGAATTCTTTTCTGCAGATTTAATTATTTACACTATTAATGCTATATTAAAATTACAGTAACTAATTATTAGCAGCAGTAATACTGTAGTTGCCAGAGCCATTGTTACTTCTATTATTACTGTGTTTTTGCTGGATAGACTGGATGGACTATTGTCCCAGTCACCACTGATTTAGTCCCAAAAGAAAGGAGCATCAGGATGCAGGTGATGCAGATCCCATGGGGGACCCCAGAGGGGCACAGATAATCCCTGAAATGCATGGTGAGACCCCAGTGGGATGTAGGTGATGCAGATCCCTTTGGGGGATGCCAGTGGGACACCAACTGGACCAAGAGGCCATGGCAACTCCTGTGACACCCTACTGCCATGGTGCCATGGGCATTTTACTGTTTTTCTGATGCGAACAGGAACAACATCAATTCCTTCAGTCTTGTTACCTGAACTGAGTCCAGTAGGGTCTGCAGTTTGCAATTCATCGGTGTATTTTACTGTTGTTCTACTATTCCCTTCCATAGTTAATGTGTTTCTGATCTGCTACAGCCCATATAAATCCCAGGAAAGAGAAAACTCTCCATGCTCTTTCCATAAACTGGTAAACCTCTTCCGGAGACGTGGGTCCCTTTGGAAACACACAAAGTACGTTTCAAACTTTCCAGGTACAGTGCATGAAAATTCTGCTAAGCAAACACCATAAAGCAGGTTTTGAGAAAATGTTAGTCACCATTATGCAATTCCAAAACCAAAACCACAAATAAAGTGGTAGTATATTTTATTTTATTGGTTGTGACTGCAAGTACTGTGTACACAAAGAAAACCTTTGAAAACCAAGCAGCCTACAATTGTATGCAGTTTGGTCTTACAAGGCAATTTATCTAGTAATCTCAGTGTTAATTATTTTGATCTGGTACACCCAGCTAATCTGCAGGACAGTACACTTTGCAGTGCAGATGAAAATCCGCATGAAGTATGTTTTCTGCTTTGCACAGTCTCTATTTTTTTTACAATCTTATCTGGCCTTCTCTTTTGTCTTTGCTATTAAATATAGTGAAAATTATGTTTTCATACACTATCTTTTCACTTCAGAGTTTTTAAAGTAAATGTAAGCAATGTGCATTCCATTAAAAAAATATACAAAGTATCCAAATCCTAATTTTCCAGGCCTGCCAGAGCTGCATCTGTTTAAACATGTTACTTATATGCATGTGTACAGTACAGGAAGCGGGAGCGCTTTCCAGAATCGCCTGGAGTTGTATCTTTTTTTATTCCTTCCTTTCTCAAAACAATTTTAAATCTACAGGAGAGGTCGGAGGAGGTCACGATTCCTGACCCGGCGCTGAACTGGGGGAGCCTCCACTGCCTGTTTGATGCTCCGACCGGGTCACTGCGCTGGGGTTATTGTCGGCTCCCCGTGTCTACGAGGCACAGCCTACCCCAAACAATTTTTAAATTACCACTGGCATGAGACCATCAGGAGGGAGAGTAGCCGGGAATGTCTAGACACGCAGCCAAGACACCAGGCTCTGTGGGGGTCAGCAGAGGGGCCGGGGAGCTGCCCAGGAACTCCCAGGCACAGACAAAACTCCCATACTGCTCCCGCAATTTGCCCCTGGGGCTGAGCCTAAGAATTTGAGATAAGGAAATCTATAGGGCCTACAACTGGGAGAATTTTTAACTGCTTTATTGCTTTCCATGGATGCTAGAGCAAGCTGTCTGCTTTTATGAGCTCTTTAAATCACACATCACAGTATCTCCTAGGTTCAGCAGCACCAAGCTGTCTTGGAGTTTATAAGGCTCGTTCATGACTTTACACTTTAAAAATGAGCACTGTGTGGCAGTTTTAAGGCTGCATCGAGAGCCCGGATCTTGCTGCAGAGGCTGAGCTGCGGTGCGGGTCCGTGCTGCAGCAGGCAGAGGTGGCAGGACGCTGGTCCGGGGCCCAGCAGTGCCCGTGGAGCCGGGTGAGGAAACCCAGCGCCTCCCGGCCAGCCTGGGCCAGCCCGTGGGGCTGCAGGAAAGGGCTGTTCTGTCACTTGCTTCCCAGTATTTGGTTTCTTACACTCCTGCGTCCGTTACATTTATTCTATAAGAGATATAATGTTAGGGTGCAGTACAGCGCCCACCACAGTGAACTCCAGCTCAGTGTGCCTCAGACAGTCACAGTTAAGCAGACAATAGGTGTTGACATACAATAATAAAGATAATATAGAGGAGTAAATTTGTTTAGCTTATCTGTTATAAAGTTCACTCTCACTAGGTCTAATGCCAGCATCCTCCTTGTCACTGGGTAGAAAATGGCCAAATCTGTAGCATAGATTATTTTACATTTAAGTCATTGGTTTATGTGGAATTTAACAACAAAAAGAAAAGAACCAAAAAAAAAAAATTGTTTTAACTCCCAGTATGGACACAAATCTCTTCACAAGACGGTTGTGCTACCCTTTTGTCTCAGCCTGCTCTGGAAATGCTTCCCAGCAGATCAGGAAGAAGATGCTCACGTGCCCCAGGGGAGCTAGCGGGGGCAGCTGGCACCAGTCACGGAATTCTGCCTGGCCTGAGGCACTGGCCTCCAACTGCTGCGATCTGCAGCCCTGCTGAGACTGCAGCCCAGTGGCTCTTGCACCTCTTATCCTGGCTTCTGCAGTGGCTTCTAGAGAAAAACAGCCCCTTGTTTTTTTTCAAAGTCGCAGTTAAAGGTGAATAATCTTTTCTTTTAAACCAACCCTTCTTCTCCTCAACTCAAGCACCACACTGAAAAATTGGCCTGCTTCCCTTAAGGCAGATGTTTGTAGAGAAGTATGTTGCTTAGCTATGACCTGCCGATCGCTGCTTCAACCTGTTAACCTTGGATGTTGAGCATGCTTGAAATAAGGAGGCTTTTGTGAAAATGCTCTGTGCTTGCGCTGACAGTCCCTCTGCGCCTGCCCGGCCTGCACTGAGCCCAGACGAGTCCCCCTGCTCCCCCGGGGCTGTGTGTCTAGTGTCACCGCGGGCTCGCCTCAGCGCCACGGATAACAAGGGTACTAAGCTCTGCAAAGGGACCCAATATGCATTTAGGAACTGCAGGATGGGTCACTGCATGCTTGAAGAGACAAGGTTTGATCTGTGCTCATCTAGGCACAGATAGGCGAGTTAGTGGGTGTTATCAGGGCAGGGACTGTCCTGTGTTCATCCAGCTCCTGTAAGCGATATAGTTCTGTTTTTCAGAGACCTTTTTTTTTTAAAAGTCCCTGCAAAAGATGAAACACAGACATTTTCACTGCACCAAATAAGCAGATTCACTTGTGCTGCACCAGAAGGATTGACTCTTTCCAGAATTAAATACTTCATTTTAGGAGAACATGGCAAAATATCCAAGGCAAAGCACAGGAGCTGTCGCCTTCCATAATGTGCAGGAGGCTCTCAAAGATTCATGGCCGAGTGAATTTCGCCCAGCAGAGCTGCTCCAGGACGACTCCTGCTCTGTACTGGCCTACAGCTTTGTGCCCCTCCCCATGCTTTTCTTTCCTCTTCTGTTTTTATCCTTTTATCTGGAGGAAAAAAACTGTCTTGGAGGGTCTCACTTGCAGCTATGAAGGTAATTTGAGATAGAAAAAGGACCATGCATCTGGATGAGTAAATCCATCAAGAAAGAGTGCGGATTAGTAATGGACTAAGCTTTTACATCCTGGCTATTTCAGGCATTGAATAACAATATAAAAAACTGCTGTAGAGAAAGCTGAGAAGAGCCATGGCTTTGTAGTGTGTTCCTGCTGCAGCAGCACCAGGGCTCATCTACTGATGCCTTTTGGAGTAAGAGCTATGAAATGGTTGCTGTCACCTTGCAGGTAAATCACGTGAACAAGCTCAGCAAAGCAAGTGGTTATCACGCTGCTTCTCCGCTTGTCCTTCCCAGACCATGCATAGGTTGGGAGCTGGTGCTTTGGTCTGCAGGGACCGGCTGAACAGGAGATGCACTGCTGGACACTCGGGGCTGGAGTGAGCTTCCATGAAAGCTTTTCTCTGAAATGAACCGTTTGGAGAATATGGGAAAAGCAAATACAATGAGCACTTCTGTATGGGTTTCTCAGCCACAGGAATGCCATACTTCGAGTAGTGAAATCTACTTACAGGAGCTGCGAATTACAGGTTGAGTGTTAACAGAATATTGAAAATAAAAACAAATCCTTCAAATGAACATGCTGTATAAAATGATAATCCTAGTCTACGTAAAAACATTCATCTTTTTAAATGTAATTTTGAAAAATACTTTCACAGTTATGTGTTATGCTCTATTCATAAAGTTGCCTGCTCACATCCAAATACTAATCAAGTATTTAATAACAAATTTTAAATATTAGTGCACGTGCTGTGTGAACATTCAATGAAAAAAAAATCAAAACTCAATAGATAAACTTGTGTGATGCTAAATATTTCCTACCCAAGTCACTTAACTGTTAGCTGTAACATTTGTCTGATCTTTTCTTCTTTTTTTTGGCTATTTTTTTTTGATGTACATATCACTCTTAACTCCCCGTAAACTAAAGGTGAATTTGGGCACATGTAGAAAAAGTTTCATCTCTCTACTGCAAAGTCAATGCATTTTTTCCCTAACCAGATCAACTGCAAAGCATTCTTATTGCAGTGATAATTCAAACATAGGATACTCTCATGGAAGCAAAATATTGCACTGGACAGCATTACTAGAATGTGGTTTCACATCTCTTTGGAC
>JAVCKT010021157.1:20070-31042 GCA_032273925.1 Rhynchotus rufescens
CTTGAGCAGGAAGGTTGGACTAGATGATCTCTAGAGGTCCCTTCCAACCTTGAATATTCTGTGATTCTGTGATTGCTCACTGTGTGTTGAAAGTCTGCTTCTAGTGTAGACACTAGAAGGTGATTGCTTGCTTCCTGTGATACCAATGTTAAGGGAAAATTCAGGCCTTGCATTAAAGGTATGCCCCTGGGAAAGATTTGGGGTGAAGAAGCAGAAAAAGTATTTACTAGAAGTATTAGTAACTAAAACAAATCATGGCCATTTCTCTCTGTTTGCTGACCCATATCAGAGAGGTATTACATTTGCAGTAATAAAGACTTCTTCCCCTGTGACGGGAAAATGAATGTGCTGTGAGCACGCATGAAAAGGTAATGTCAAGGTTTTAAATGGTTTTTGTTTATTTATATTTTCAGGCTTAGACTGTAAGGCAAAAATAACCATACGTGAGTTCAAAACACAGGATCTGTATCATAGATAGTGAAAGTCTTGGACTGACAACTAACAGAGACAGAATGTGAATAACTAGATTCCACTATGACATTTTTTCTACTAGATTCCACACGTTCTCCACAAGACTATATTCCCCTATAAAGATGCATATTTAGAAGACTAAACTAGACCAGATTTTTTGAAATTTGACCATATATGAAAAGCTTAAATGTGTGTTCCAGAGAGTTTTTAAAAAAATGTAACATATTAAGAAAGAAACATTGGGTTTTTCTTATTCTGTGTTAAATCTCCACTAAACAAGCCTTTCACTGGATTAGCAAATCCTGATTTCATTCACACAGTATTAATTATGATTTGTTCCAACACAGGATGGTAATTTTGTTGCCTTTTTCTTTTCTTCAAAGAGAAATCAAAGTAATCTATTTAGTAAAACAGGGCTTTAAAAAAAATGAATAGAGAGTAAAATGCCATGAGTAACATTTTTTCTCAGCCACCCACCACAAAAATTTAAATACATGTGTTTTCATTGCTAACCTACTTAGAAAACAGAAGAAGACGCAAAAGTGATACGGTTTAAATTTTTAAAATATATAGAGAGCCAATTAAGACTTCCAGTAAGTATAACTGTTTCACTGCTTTCCATAAGATGTGTAGTCTGTTCTGTCAGTTACTACTTTGTTTGAAATTCAGGTGTTGTCTAGGTCTGAGCATTTAACTTTTCCTTTCTAACTTCATTCTCTTAATCTGTAACTGAAGTTTTGCAGTGTGAAAGTATAATGTGCCTGTGTATGAAGCTTCCCCTCTCCCAGCAAAACTGTAGGTACATGTATAGGGGGAGAACTTTCTACCAATCAGTGTGAAGCCCCACTGTAAAGTGAAGACTTGAATGAGTTGATTCTAAATGAATCCATGGCAACTATCACATGTATCAGTAATAGCTACCTTTAACAGAAAATGGTCACAGCACACCAGTGTTGGCCATGCGCTGATATCATGGACTGGATTGGCAATCAATCCAGTGTGCATCTGGAAGGAGTACATGAATATGGGTCTTTGCAGAAATCTTGTATCCTTTCAGAATCCTACACTGCTCTGAGGAGATCCTAAATACCTTGCAGAGCTCTCTATATTGTATATCCTTGATCAGCTGGGGCAATGTGAGCTTGCCATTTGTTATGAAAGGGCTTTACATCATTTTGGGCCTTCTGGGCTCTTCTCGGGGCTTCATAGTCTGGTTCAGGAGAATGAAGTTATGTCGTTTGTTGGTTTTGGACTCCCCTCTATGTTCTGAACTCAACACTTCAGATAATTTTTGTGGTTTGTTTTTTTTTTTTTTTTTTCTCCTGTAGTGGGAGAGCTCTGAGATAGAACAACATAGGTAGAATAACATAATTATTTACAACATAATTACTGTAACTAGGCAGGGATCAAGAACACAAATCTTTTAAATCCTGACCTGCTCACTTTGGAACAATAGTTGTTTACTTTTATATTTGATTAAGTCCAAACTAAAACTACAGAATTCTCCAGAACCCAAAATTTTAATTGTAGGTCACACTTCTGTGTTATGTTCGATCACACTTTGCAATTTATCATGAAAAGCTAATTATAATCAGTGGAAATTAACTCATCAAAAATAATGCAACAGTCCATACAAGGAAAAACACACAACAAATCAATTACATACCCCATATCATCAGTATATATAAAGCAATATATAATCCTGACAGTACTATTTCAGCATGTGCCCTCCATCTGTGCTTCCTATTTGTGTGGTTCAACCTCATGTCTGGATGGGCACAGGAGGATTAACTGCATCCTAAATAGGCATGTTTCTCTTCATCTGCTCTTAAAGGAGCTTAGAGTGCCTTGTTCAAGGGGCTGATCAGATATAGGTCCATGTTTGGTCACATTCTATCTCACTCTGATTTTTTATATAGATTGTAAAACAAGTGATCATCTGTCATTGGTGTACCCAGCAATTAACACAACAGCCTTGCATTTGCACCACCAAATGCACAAGTTAAATGATCTCTATGTATAAGCAATGCATTTAAAGTTGACACACTGAAAAGAAAGTCTCTCTTTTATTTTTCTTTTCCTGCTTAGGATTTTCTCAGATGAGGAATCTTCAGGGATCTTTTATTATTCATTAGAACTGACAAGGAAATAACACAAAAAACTCATGAATGCTACAGAAGTTCATGGAACAAGCCCTCCTCCTCTAGAGCTAATTCTAGTTCTTGTTGCTTAAGGCTGACATTTTTTAATCTTATATCTATGAATTCAATTATGTGAACTGTTAGTTAATCCTCCAGATATCAACTTTACCTGCATTATCTTAAGTACAGTAGCTACTGCACAACACATATAACCTATGTAGATATGGAAATGCCTATGCAGACAGGTAAACACATGTTCATGAGTGAATATTATTTTCCTATGGCCTCTAAAGCATGTTATATCCTTTATAAAATGGAGACAGACAAGATTCTTCCTTGAAATCTATATAATCTGTGAGACAGAGAAAGGGAAAGATGACTTGATCTTGAAAAATATCATTCATACAGAATTAGCAGCACATCACATCCAACTGGTAATCGAAACATTAATCTGCATAGCTAAAGGAAAGAATGTCCTGTAACGTGTATCGCAGCTATTAGCTTCATGAAACATGGAAAGAGTGGTAAAAACTAAGTCAGAAGAGCCAATATTCATCTAAGAAGGGAAGGATCTAATATCTGAGAAAAGACATTCTGTCAATGCCCTCTTGTACTGAGGATGTTGCTGATATAGCAGAGCAAATCTTCAAGGCTAGGAACAAAGAAGGTGGTGGGACCAGGATATTCAGTGACTAGGTACAGAGATATGACATGACAGAACCATACATTGAGATATCTATAGATATCTCATAGATAATCTACCCCAGCTGACTCTGCTTGAGCAGGAAGGTGGGACCAGATGATTTCCAGAAGTCCCTATGAACCTTGGCTATGATTCTATGACTCTGTGCCTTGCCCTTGCCCTCCCTGCAGAGGAGGTATCTTGGACCTCCCAAGGGAAGTTACACAGGTATACACAGATAGATTTAGTGTTTGTGGTCTATGATGGTACCAATAAAAGGAAACCAGGAGAGGGTGGTCCTGGGAGGTATATTCAGGAAGCCAGTGCCTCCATAGCAGTATTCTCCAAAATACTGTATAACACTGTCAAAAAATACTGTGCAGCCTCACAGATAGAAATCCAGGGTCTCAATACAGTGATGAGATGATGGTGTAAAGGAGATAAATTTAAATTTGCTATGAACTGGGGAATCTTCTGGGATTTGGAGAGCCTGTATGGAATGAAGGGCTATGTTTAATCCACAGGGAGCCAGTCTACTATCACTAAAAATGATAGAATTCATAGAAAAACATTTAGATCAGAAAAAGAGGGAAAGCCAGGAGGCACAGAAGGTATCCCCCAGGCAACAGTGCTGAAGGTAGTAATGTTCAGCTAAACATCTTCTCCACTGATCTAGAGAAAAAAAATCCACAGGGGAAAAAATTAGTTAGCAGTTATTTAAAATAAAAATATATTTACTTTGAAAATTATTATGGCTTTTTTGTTTTGACTGATTTGCTATTATAATATTTATACCATTGATTTTCTTAGGCCCAATAATTCTGCTTGATTTGGGGAGGCGCAGAGATGACATGTGAAAACATTAGTTCATAAACAGTTATGAGGAAAACAGGTGCAGCAGTAATAAAAATAATAAAAAATGCAAATCACCAATAGTTTGTCTTAAAAAATGAATTTATTCTGAATGCACTTTTTTTCTGAATTAAATTTTGAGCCCTTTTATGCAAGTATTTTCAACAAGAAAAATGTGATTATTTCCTGCTATCTCTTATCCAGAAAACAGAAAGAAAAGGCATATTATTAATGAATTGATTCTTAAAATATACCCGGTAGGAAGACATGAACAGCAATGGAAAAAACAGTGAGGACTCCTTTAATCTAACATCTTTCATCTAAAGGTTCCATGCCAGATGTTCTTCACATATAAGATATAAGCCTGGCTGTAGTTGAAAAAAAAAATATTTTACATTTTGGTAATAAAAGAACACCAAAACATTTATTTCTCAACTGCTTTTTACAATGCCTCAAGTTAATGTGAATTGTGAAAACAATATTTCCTCTGTAATATTTCTTTTCATTGTTTTATTTTGTTTTAAAATCCAGCATTGATATATTAAAGTTGAAAATTAAAGTGGTAGATCTTAGAGTAGACACACTTTTTTAAAAGTGGTTCTTTAGGTATTATCTGTTATGGGCCAAAAAAAAAAAAAAAAAGGATTTACAGTTTTCTAAAGCAATTTAACTCTCTTTGAAGACCACTGAAACACAGTCTAAATTGGATGTCTTGGCACCTTGAGAGCATGGATTGAGAAACAGGCACATTCTAAGATGTTATTCTGCACAGATAAGACGTGCTGTCTTCTGGAGCTGTTCATCTCTTTCCATTCCCTTGACAAGATACCTGGACAGTTAGTTGAGATGAGAGACCTAAATTTCAGGTAGCTGAATTGTAAGAGAAATAAATTGCCTCCTCAGTTAGCACATTTAACTGCTGTTTATATTGAACTATGAAAAACTCACCTTTCTCCAAATCGGAAGGAAGCAGAGTTGGATATTTTTCTGACCAATGTAAAAAACTAGTTTTTGATTAGCACAATATGCTTGTTTTAGTACAGTCTTCTTGACACTTCAGGGCTGCACATTTAGGGAAGAAAAATGGCAACAAAATGCATGTTTGGAGTGATAGTCAGCTGTTATATTGCTAATGAAGGTATTTGTATGTTCATTCTCTTGAAGAATAAGGGTCTGGAATGGGAACATGAAAATTAATCAAGTCATTTATAGCCTTCTTACAATACATACCAAAATTTATTTAAAAATCAATCAATCAACCAAATCCTCTAAATTTCAGACAGCAGAGAACAAATAACCATAAATACTACTTAATATACTATTGCTTATAAAAATTACATCTATTCATTACATTTTTTTTCCTTGCATCATACATGTTTTCTGGTGAAAGCCTTTAAACAGTCGGGTAAGGAACAGAATGAAAAACTATCCAAAATTTTTATGCTTTTTATGTAAAAATTTTCCATGACAATTTCCAACATTGTGCTCATTATTCACATCATTTTGTGGATTTAAATGGAATTGTTTCTTTTGTACATTGTATACACAATGTTTCTCCAAAAAGAACATATTTTGCCACTCGTATGTTGGAAAAAATACATGACTTCATTTAAAGTGTCATTATGAGTAGAGGTTAAAGAGTGTAAATTATTCCTTTGTCATCCATTGAGCAATGGAAAGCAGTGGAAAGAATTCCAGTAAAATCTGAATTGTGTTTTTAATAAATCAAAATGTCATGTACTCACCTCATCTTCAATACAAAAGTCAAGAAACTCATGAGTTTTAATTGTTCTCCTATATAAAGGAATTTCACTCAGTCTCTGAGAAGTCTTAGTATCTTGTTCTTGTTCAACTTTTTGAAAAATCCCAGACTCAATTACTACATCGAGAGTCTAGAGAGTACTGGAACTAGTGGCATTACTCCAGACACATCAGCAGTAAGTACAACTAAAGTTAGTGTTCCAGGCTGGAAAAAAAGCAATATGTTTATTGTTTAGTTTTTACACATTGAACAAATGAAAGAAAACTAAAATTATATATATATAAAAAGTCATTAAGCGTGTTTTCCCCACCTTTTGTACCTATTTCTCCTTGGAAAAAAAAAAAAGGTGAGGTAAATCTTCAGAAATAAGTAAATAAATTATTGCAAATTTATCCTAATCCACATTGTTCTGCATGTAGCTATTGGCTGTGGATGAATGCCTACAGTAGCTGAAGTGTATGATGCATCAAGCTACAAAACAGAGCAATTCCTCTATTTTTATAAATCATTTTCAACTGGGATGCAATATATCATAGCAGATCTTTATGGCTTCACCAGTGAGAAGCAAAAAGTAGTAAAGCACACAAAATAACACAAAAGTCTAACTGCAAATCAAGTACCAGACTCAAAGGATGGTGCCCACATGCTCTGGAGATCAGTAGTTCACTGTCTCTGTGCCAGATTAGAAGTAATTTGTCTCAGAGCAAGGAATAAGAGGTTCTCTTACCTCTTTTCCAAAAAGCTGAGCCGGTGCATAGTGATATCTCTTGTTTTCCTTCTATAACAATTAGTCTTTTTATGGAGAATTTAAGCAACTATCCTAAAAATTAGATGTTTAAGATAAATATGGACACCACAACTCTCACTTCTCCAATTCCCGTGTTACTTGTACACTGGAAAAACTGACCTAACTGCTTGAGACTTTTTCTACTCTCAACATGATGCACAGGATATATAAAAAGTGAGTGGTGTCCTAACCATTACACATGTAGCTACCCCATTACTTTACAGGATTATATGGTTCAGTTTCAGTTCATAAAAATTCACTCCTTTGCCATAAAGAACTTGATGTATTACAGCTCATATAAAAGGGGGATTTTGAGGTGAGGATCTGATTTATTCACCATAAAATACTGGATAACATGATGACCTCTAACTGCTCTATGGTGCACCAATAATTCCCGAGGAATTTCAGTTTTCATTCCATCTGTGCAGACCATGTTTAGGTTCATATTACAAGAAGACTAGTGCAAATTACCCAGTTGTGCAAACAATGCATGCCAGATGTCAATGACATATGTTATTTACATTCGTGATTCCCTGATTTTATATAGCATAATCCCACTTAGCTGAACAAGAGATCCAAGTTCCCTCCAACAGTTTAAAACAATAATTGCAAGGGGGAAAAAAAAAAAAAAAAAAGGATTAGACACAGTTTGCAAGACATGAAGAGGAAATATTAACAATGGTTAGAGAAAAGGTTAGAGAATTTCTAAGTGAAGATTTTTTCTTCAGTGCACACAGCAGTTCTTCTATGTAATGTGAATGCAACATCTTTGCATTTTCAGCCATTAAATATGGATTATTGGAAGCTGATCCTTGTAACAGCAACTAGAGCAAAATTTTTTTTTGCTCTACATGAGCAAAGTCCACATGAGAAGCTAGGGATAGTTGTACTGGGTCAGAAAAAACGTCCATTTCCCCCTTATCCTCTCTTTGGTAGTGACAAATAGCAAAAGTTTAGGGACAGACTATAAAACAGGGCATACACAGGGGTACTTCCCTTGAGTGTCTTCCCAGAATTTTACTTTCTTCTTAGATCTTAATTGTGCTTTTCATTTTTTTCGTTATTCTAAAGACAAATTATCAATCACTGACTGCTTTAATTGGGGAGATTTTTGTGCCATACATAACGACACATATATCTATGCAGACATATACAAGTATATTTAATCAAAGAAATTACAGCACATTTACATGGATACTATTTTTTTTGCATTGTGTTATAAAAAGGTGAATTTTCTTTTCTGTTTACATGTCACTAATTTTTGCTCATGATTTCTGCCAAGGTTTAACTGATAGGAAATCTCAATTCAGAAAAGATTGTACAGAACACCCACATAAGGTTTTTTAATTATCTTGGATAAAACAAATTTAAGTATGCCAGATATATATGAAAGTACATTAAAAAAAAAAACTTTATATTTAAACAATTTTTTTAAAGAAAAGAAGTCTTATCTCTAAGATTGATTTGCAGCTGTGCCTAATTATCATGTTCTTACCAGAATCTGTCATCAAGAACTTGAGCACATAAGTACTTGTCGCCTGAGCAGCTGCAAGGAGTTTAGGGTTCCCTACCTTGGACAGTATTACAAATTGACTGAGAAATGTTAAGGGAAACTAGCAGGACTTGGATTCAGCATTACATTTGCATCAAATTTGCAAAACCTGAGGTGTTTGGAGTGAAGCGTATGAGTTGAATGAACCAGCAACTTTTGTCCGAAGTTTTGTTTCTGTCAAAGCAATTTTCAGTCAGGTTTAATGACTGATGATGGAAGAGCAGAGCTGCAAGGCAAACTTTTCCCATTAGCAGCAATGTACATAGACACACAGAAGAAATTTAGAATTGATTGGTCTGCTGATGCCTGAATAGGGAATGAGAGCGTATATTTTGTGCAACTGCTCAGTTTGTGTTTCTGACGCACTACGGAGAAGTAAATGAAAGACAACAGTAAATATAAATCTGGCTGGAGCATCCTGTTCACTGGGGAATATTGTGACTGCTAACATACAAGAAAAGTCTTTTTGCATTTATTCCCAGTTGTCAAAACAGTCAGATAGCGAGAGCTACAAAATGGTCACAAGACATGTGTGACTCTCTAAATTACTATAGTCGCACATCACAAAGAATATTATTAATGAAGTCTGTAACTTCTTGGAGCGGAAAAGATAGAAAAGTTTTTTTTGGTTTTTTTTTTCCTTCTCTTTTCGCTTATACTCTGCAATAATTGCAATAATTTGTGAATAAATCCCTCCATTTGAGAATGCAAGGTTTCTATTACCTCTTTGAGCTGTGAGACTGAAACCATAGATTCCTTACATAGCTTTGTATTTCTTTTAGCTTCCTTTCTATACGGACACAGATCTGCAGAGATCAAATTTTGTGCCAAAGTGCATCAAACAAACCAAACTACCCTAAATTTCTACTGTGGAGATTTTGGGGCATTTTACAACAAACAGAGTATCTCTATAGATGACTGAATCTCACTTTTCACTCCTTGTTAATGAGCTTATATTTTTCTATGGTAGATATGTGAAGACTTACAGAATTTTGTAAGCTCCTCAAATATTAGAGAAACTGAACTTCCATCATCTTCAAACAGACGTGCAGGGCAGGCACACACATTCAAGTTCTTTTATAAGAGTAAATAATTATTTCTTACTTACTTTGCATTCAATATAGCTACCAGTATCACTGCAAGATGATTAAGTTCAAAGAAGATGTCAAAGTTTATCAAACAAGAATGATAATACCTAGCTTTTTCATATAACATTTTTTTCATATGTACACGAGTTTGAAGCTGCTACAGTCTAGAAGTTTGTCACTAATTTCAGAGAGAGCAAAAATCACATTTTAAGTTAGTGCCCAGGCCACATAATAAGGATCACAGTCTTGCCTTTCTAATTTCCATTTCTTATAAGCTTTCCTTGGTGTCATTTCTTTCCCTCCTATGTCTTTCTATTTATTGCTTTCTATGTTATATGTTGAGATACCCAGCTGAAAGTCAATTATTTTTTCTCTGTAAATGTTCAGAATGTCTTTATGAGTTGCATAAATGAAATGAGGACTAATGTCAAACCTGTCAAGGCTTTTCATAAAAGAAAGCTGGTATCAGTCAGGTAGCCACTGCTGCTTGGGTTGGAACAGCAATATGCTAAAGACAGTGTGGCTTTAAGGAACTTCCAAATGCTGAATTTAAAAAAATAAAATAAAATAAATTAAAAAAGGGCACATTTCTAAGGATTTAGAAACTAAGAATAGTGTAATGATTAGGAAAAGGTTTTTTATTATTTTGGAGAGATGACTCTGCTTAACAAAGCTAAGTCTTCTCAAGAATCTTAATATTACTTTTTCCAAGGCAAGAAAAAAGAAGAGACTTTTGGCAGAAAGAGTACTGACTGAAGAAGAAAATAAGAAGCAACATTCTCTTCTTTGTATAACTGAACAGGGATTTTTGCATTGTCCAATCCATACAAGCAGCAGCCAAAATCTGGGAAAATTACACTGGCATCTTCTGTTTCATTACATGCTGTTCTGTCCTCTGTCTACTCTACCCAAACAGCATTAGGTTGTTACATGTTACAGGATCGCACCTGCTTTATTGGCCTTTGGCCACAACTTGCAGTGAGTCATTTCTATGACCTGAACTACTGGGGTGAAAATATAACTAAGATGAGGCAACTTACAGCATTTTAACCATGAGGAAGATTTGTGCCCTAATGAGGAAATCTCAGCTAAAAAGGAGAGGTGGACAAAGTGGAAAGGAAGAAAAAAAGAAACACAGAAAAGTATGTGATGGAGCTTGGGGCAAGACTGTTCTTTTACAGGGTCCTTGCATTGTGAAACTCTTTTCAACAGAATTCCACAGCTAACAATGGGGCCCTGTTGTCAGATTGATTGTGCTTTATTGCTCTGAAGCATACAACTGATTGCTGTTCTTGCCTTCATCATATAAGTGCTCTCTGTATTCACATCCCTCACTCTATTAGCCGCAGCTGCAAGTCATCTCTGCTGCTGGAATCGGATTTTTCCATTGCCAGTTCATGGATATGTTATAATTGATTGCACTTGAAGTATATACTGTACGCACCACTGGTATTTAAAACTTCACAAAAGTTTTGGTTGTTTCTTGGAATCTTTGAAAATTCCTGAACCCTGACATTTTCTCTCATGGCTTCTTTGTCTTTTCTGTGGGTTCTCCTGGCTAGGACTGGATAAGCCAATTTATGATGCTCTGGTGGGTATAGGAGCAGAACTCTGGTGTTTATTGAGACTGCATCTGC
>JAVCKT010021157.1:31142-42944 GCA_032273925.1 Rhynchotus rufescens
GGAACAAACCAAAAAAAAAAAAAAAAAAAAGACGGAGAATAGTTTAATACCAAAACATGTCACCAATTTTTTAGAACAGGGTATGACTGCTATAGAATACTAAATGTGGCTCAATGAAAGGGAAGTTTTCCCTAAATTTATATGGAAAGCAGTTTCTAGTTTTGCTTTAGAAAAAACAGGACTTGTTTCCAAAAGGAATCTACTTACATAATTCCTGAGCATTCTTCAATGAATCATTCTTCAATGAATTCATAATTCATTGAAGTAGTCAAGAGAACAGTATTCTATGCACAGGAGTCCTTATCATGGTTTTATGGAGCATTAGAAACCTGAAGACAACAAGATTATGCTATTATAGTGATGACAGTAAACTACAGGTCTAGATTAGCCACAGCAGTGAGACTGTGAGAACTAGAGAGTTGAATTCAATGTCCTAAGGCCAGGAGAGTGCAAAAATAATGAAAAGTAACTAGCCAAGGTCTGAGCCGTGTTGTAGATCTACTTGCATCCAGTCCTGTTTCTGTCTCCTGGATGGACTTCGGCTATATCTCCCAGGTGTATACACCTCCAGTCACATGTCTGCCCCTCTCTCCTGGAAGGACAGTCTTATGTTGTACCCTTATCTCCACTTCTGTCTCCTACACCATCTCCTCTCCTGCTGTTCCTCATTGGGCTTTCTGGAAGGCTTCTGGACCTGGTTCATCGTCTTGTCATATGTGGCATGATCAGTGGACCCTGTTATCAATCTTCCCCTCTTCACCTTGTGCTAAGATGCTGTAGGAGTGCACCCTGGCTGGTGTGCACACTGCCTGGGCTGTGGTCACTCTTGCTTCATACCCTCTTGTGGGACAAGCCTGTTTTTGATTGCCCTATGATATAGATACTATCGTCTATAATTATATATGTCATTGTACCTGTATCTCCTTTAAAAGCACCCTGCATTGCTACAGGTATTTACAACTGTCAAGGTTTTCAAACAGACCCATCCTGCAGATTTTTCCATCAGGATCCATCTCCACATGCAAATACAAACACAGGAGTCACATCCACACCTTTCATTCCATTTACTGTCTATGACTGTATGCTTTGGGATACAGGAAGGGGAGCTCATATTTTGGAGGCGTAGTGGGAAAGAGTACAGTAATATGCACATCTACATTCAAAAGTTAAATTTTTAAACATGCTTTGCCACATCATGAGGGATCAGTGTCAGTAGAAGGCAGGAGGGAGGTTTTAGAAAGAAACAAAAAGGCCTGCATGTTATGATCATGGCAAAAAATGAGCAAAGCTCATGAAGTATTTTACCCTTTACAGAAGACATCAGGTAAAATACTTTTGCACAAAGCTTTGGAAAGTGCAGTACAATGTCACAGGAAGCCTCACTACTATTTAGTGCACTGATGTCGACTTCTGCATTATGTCGTCTTAGATGAATCATTTTTGGATAAGTACCAGCATCTAATTAGGAAGATGGTTTCTGTTTGATAAGATGTGAAAGTAAGGAAAGCTGCTTGAATGGGCAGAGATGGAATGAGAGAGATGGAAATTGTACAGAATAGCTGTTGGGGATTGTCATTTTAATGTGCAGTACAAATGCACACAGAGATTTTACACAAAGGATGCTCAGTGCATCTCCTTCATACTCAGGACACCAGAAGTATTTGTCTGAGGTGCAGATCACATCAGGGAGGTTTGAACTTACTAAGAACCTGCTTTTTGATAAACAAGCCTTAAGTAATGTTTTATTTTTTATTAATTTTTACTCTCATCCAAAACCATTATAGGATTTTTTTGCCATCTAAAAATAAAGACTTGAAAATAAACACATCTCCAGGGAATGATTTATCCACTCCAAAGGTGAGTGTCTTAGATGATGAGTAGGATTAACTTCCTTGGGAAATCTTTCTTTTTCTTTGTTGACTGTAGAAAGAATTAAGGCTTTTAGACACATTTTCTTTTTTCCTCAGTTGTATCCTTCTCTTCCTCCTTATAAATTTTATGTAACTTAAAAAGTCTAGTAAACCACCTTCTCCTATTTTTGTGTCACATTATATCTTAAACAGCAGCAAATTCAATGAAGATAGCAGGAAAATCAGAAGAAAAATCAAATTTCATAGCATAACCAGCCGCAAAATCTAGTAGCAACATCAACACTATTCGCTATTTTGATCAATACTCCTCATTTGCAAACTAAGTATCTTGTTGGAAGAGTTTGAAATATGAAATTTATGCTAAACTTCCCTTTATAAATGGGGAAAGTGTCAAAAGAGACAAGTTTTCTATCTCAGCTAGTGCACTGAATGTTAGAATATACCTCCTCTCATTCTCCAAATCCTATTTGAGGATTTGAAAGCTTGTATAATCAAAGGATATAGAGGAGGGGGCAAACATGGAGAAACCCTAATATTTACCAGTCAGCTGTCAGGTAAGTAAAAGCAAATATTATGGTTGTATATGCATTTTTGATTAAACATGTTATGTAAATATAATATTCATCTCCCCTTTCTGCCTCCCTTATGCCGTTAGCAAACTACCAGTAAAACTGCCTCTCAGTATTGTGAGGTTTGAGTTTTCCCACTGTTGAGTAAGAAGTCTCCTTAATAGGTCTATAAATATGCAATATTAATGTGATAATTTGATATTGTCAAAGTATGTCTAAATACAAACTGCTACTACTGTACTTTTGCCTGGAATTGTATGGGCAGAGGCAAAAAAAAAAAAAAAGAAAAAAAAAAGGAAAAAAAAATCCTGACTTCCCACGTTTCTGAAAATTCACCATTTGAATACTGAGACTTTCAAGGCTATGGAGAAAATGGAAGGAGAATTGAAATCCAAGTTCAGGTAGAGAAGTTAGTTCTAGCTGTGATAGATATAACTTATCAATCATTTCTCACTCCAGATTCACTGCAGTTGTGCAGCTTCACATACTATACAGTTGGAGAGAGGCTGTACTCAAGGAAAAGCCTAGCAAAAAGGCATTTGTGTGCACATATGTGTTCTGTTTGGAAAGGGTTTTCCTTCAGATTTCTATAAGCTCTGTAGCTTCTCTGCTGAGCTGGAATCTGAATGCCACTTTTACCAGGCATCAAGCGCAGTTCAGTGCCCCAGGAATGGGCTGTTAGCTAAGAATAAACACAACTACTTAAGGTTTTTCATTTCTTTGAGTAAATACTAGAGTAACTTCATCTATGAAGAATAATTGGGCATATTAAGTGTCTTGAGTATCAAGAGTATCTTTTTGCTAGGAGTCATTGAGAAGAAAAGACATTTGATGTGAAAATAATGACTTAGTGTGATGATAATCAACTCTGTGTTGGTTGTCCTTATTCTTCTAGTTCAGATCACAAGAGGACTTTAACCACCGTGAGATGTTAAGCCTGAAAACCTATAGGGAATAGAATGGTTGAAATAGTCTCTCAAAAAATTGTCTCAATAATGCCATTGCTCCAAAGAAACATAGAAACATAGAACATGGAAAACATAGAACATAGAAAAATTGTCCCTAGAAGAGGCCCTGGGACAGGCCCTGTTTGTAACCAAATGGCCCAACTGCATGATTCTTCAGTTCTTCTAAAGAACATCTGAAGAACAGATGTTCTTCAAGTTTTAGAAGGAGGTAAAATGACTGAAAAGTTCTTACACTCTGAAGAAAAATAAAAGAAATTCATAGATGATGACAGATCAGACTTTTTTTTTGTAGTAGGCATTACATGTGCTCACTGTTTCTGGCCATATAAACCTCCAGATCTTCCTGCTCGGTGAAAAAAAATGGCAGAGGTAAGAGGGACAGAAGCCAATCTTTCCCAAAAGAGCTTCCAGTGCAGTAGTGAGAAAAGCTGGAAGGGGAGAAGTTATAAGGACCAAGACTTTGGCTAGTACTGTACTTAAAAACTTCACCTGACCCAAATGCAATGAATTCTGGAGAAGAGAGAGAGGAAAAACAAACAAACGGAAAAGCACATCCTGCTATTTCCTTTTCATTACTGGAGCTAGATGTTTCTTTTATGGGACAACAATGGTGGTTTCAAGATCAATGGCCCCGGACCCAAGCAGTTAGCTAATACTTGCTGCTATCTTGCCTATTTAGTTCTTAACTGCAGGTAAATCATGACTGTTGCATACAACCTGAAAGACTTTATCATCCTTCCCTGAGATAATATGACAAAATAAATGCTAGGCTCTTCGAGAGAAAATAAGAGAAATGAAAAAAAAAAAAAACATAGAGAAAGTTTCTTATCTTTTGGCACAGAGAACTTTTGGAAAAAGAAATCACTGAAAGAATAATGTCTGTCAAACACTTTGATGATTAAATGCTTTTATGATGTTGTTGAGCTGTGTTATTACTGCCAATAATAATTGGATGACTATCTGTAAATACTGACCAAGAAAAAAGGAGAAAAAGATATGAGGTATTCTGGACACAGCCCCCGATGATAAGATAGCAATGTGAAAATGCTGCAACAAACATTTTTTTTTAAGGTTTTCTTTTTATTCTATTTCAGGGATCTCCGTGTGAACTGTTTGTGTCTGAAAAATGTCCTAAATGAAAGTGAACTCATATATTCTCATATGAGCAAGATAGTCTGCCCTATCAGTACTGCTAATACATTGCATGCAGTTTGGCAACATTTTAGGAAAAAAAAAGAATAAAAAAAAATACAGGACCTATATCTATAAAAGGAGAATCTAACTCCTTTTATAGCAAAATCATGAATTCTCACCAGCTGCAAAACCAGCTATTCTTCACGTTTCCTCTAGAATGGGCACCAAGAGCTGCTTTTACATAGGTATCTGAAAAGAAATAAAAGATGGAGAATAAACAGGTTAGGAAGCAGACACTGTAGTGGATTACAAGATGAGCAATCAGCAGCAGTGTCAGGCTGTTGCTAAAAAGAAGCTTTGTCATGAATTCTCTGATAAGGAATATAATTTGCATGACAAGTGTGTAGCAGTTGCAGCCTTTAATCACTGCTAAAATCTCATCAGGAATAAAATGCTCAGTTCTGGTTTACTGAATGGCCAGAATGAGGGAAAGATCAGGGAACTTTACTAAGAGTAACTGAAGAAAGAGAAAACATGAATCCCTAATGAAGGGAAGACTTTGAGGACACATGGTAGTTATCTTCAGATAAATAACACATGAAAAGAAGAGCTGCAGAGGTGAAAGAGATAGAATAATTCTCTGTATTCATTGGTGATAGACCAAAATGTCATAGGCGTTTCTTATATAAAGATATTTATATATTCTAAATCCATCAGCAAGGGTAGTGAAGCACTGGTCTGATTGAATAAAAATGGTGTGGATTCTCTATGTTCTGATGCTTTTAAGATTTAGACATTTACCAGTATAAGCAATATGGATCTTGCCTTTAGCAGAATTGATCAGATGGTCTTGGAAGTTCTCTTGCAGCCTTGTTTCCTACTGTTCTTAGAGAATATTCACTAATCAGTGGGTAACATGTGGAAGTCAAAGTGTTTTATGGATAGATTCCAGTAAGGCTTACAAATGTTAATGCTAAATATTATGTCCATATCACAGCTTGGTACTAAGACACAAATAAATGATATTGCATAAATATAGAACAAAATTCTTTCCAAGTGACTAAACCATCTGTAGCTTGGGAGACCTATTCTGCATTTTCAACAAAATGCTGTGACATGTACATTAACATTTTTTCTCTTCTAGGAAAGGCTCTTTTCTGTTTAGGGTGAAAACAGGGCAAAGCCCAAAATGCCAAACAAACAGACTGTCCATTCCTTTAATTTTTTAATAATAAAAAAAAAATCTGAACCTTATAAAAATGTTTATTGAATCCATTATGTGGGATTAAACAAATTAAGAACCAAACAAAACCCCTTGCATTGCTCTTTCCCATTGCAGATTTCAAACAGCAGTAGTTCTGCATATTTTGTAAGAATATGGATATGATGAGAAAGGGCATGACTCTGCCTTCTTTTATCCTGAGGAAAATTAAGAGTAACTCCAGCAACATCAGTGGAATTACAATGATGTAAAAGTGGTATATATGAGGGGAAAAAGCCATCCAAAGCAGTACACTTCATTGGTTTCAATAAATTCTCTCCCCTTTTAACATCAGTTGTATAAAAACCTCCAATAAAATTTTATGTGCTAGGTCTGGTGCTGAAATGACCAGAGTCCAGATATAGACTCTTTCCAATAACATAAAACTGCAGTAAGCAATTATAATATTTCTGCTTAAATATGTTGTTCCAATTTGTTTAGTATCTCATCCTGGAGCAATTCTCCCACATCATCTGCAATCTCCAGTACTACCAGCCTGACTTTCTCCAAGATAGACAGGAATATGATATTGGCCCTTGCATTTAAATCTACATCTTTCTGAAAATATATTTTCCCCAGATGTTACATTACAAAGTATTTCTCCTGAAGCTTTGCAGTTGCCTTGTTAGCAATTATATTCAAAATGCTTATGTTTTGTGTTATTTTATTCCTACCAAGAGAGTATCAAACCATCCCCAGCATAAATACTGCACAGTCATGGAGACTTACAGATTTAACTATTATAGTGCACATTGCTTAGTATTACAGTCCTA
This sequence comes from Rhynchotus rufescens, assembly GCA_032273925.1. Classification (NCBI taxonomy): domain Eukaryota; kingdom Metazoa; phylum Chordata; class Aves; order Tinamiformes; family Tinamidae; genus Rhynchotus; species Rhynchotus rufescens. The sequence continues at coordinate 37,719 of JAVCKT010021157.1, forward strand.
TATGAATTCATTTAGTTTTTAATTTTCCATCATATTTTGCATTTCATAGCAGCATAAGAATTTTTTACTATGAAAGATCAGACTTATAAAAGTAATTTTGCCAAGACTTACTTGGCCTTGATAAAATAACTCAGTATAGCTACTCTGGCCATTAGAATCCTGCATTTTCCCTTGTATTAATGAATACACATATTTTAGTGAAATTGTGAATGACTGTGAATGAAAATGTGAATTTTAAGGTCACCCATTTAGTGGAAGTCCTATTCATTCTGTTACTGTGAGTAATCTGTTAAAAATGTCAGGATTGACTTTCTTCCTACAACTGCCCTGGCTATTATATAGAACAGAAACAAGCGTTTGAAATCTTTGTGTGTGGATGGAAGAGGCAGCTAGTTCAAGTTCAACAATGTGAACCAAGATTTTAGAAGCCTGTAACATACAAACCTGTAACAATTGCTACCAGGTGATATTCTGTCTATAACATGGGAGACAGGCAAGTATTTGAATGATATATTGTAGAAATAATCTTTGCAGTAAACACCTCAATTTAGAAAGAGTAGTTAAGGAGTCATTTTTCAGTGTAATGCCCAAATACAACAAAAAACTCAGAAAAGTTAAGACAAAGCAAAATGTTGTTGCTGAATCAAAGTATATGTGTGTATTTAGACCAATTCAAATTCCAATTCAGTATCAAATAGATTTTTTTTTAGATTCTTCCTATGCATGTACACTATTAAACATATTCTTCCTTTTAAAATAAAAAAGGCTTAAAAAACCCATATTTTTAAACAAAATAAAAATATTTAATTGAGAAAAATGTTACATTTGCACTATTCATACAGCTTACTAAGAATTAGCTTGAATATCCCTTTACAGTGTTTGCTATATCAGCATTTGGTTAGGGATGCTGTGAACGTCTAAGACCTCTAATCCTGATTTTCTGGTTCACTAACGCTCCTCTCCACAGAGCTGTGTCCATGCATAGGTCTGTTTACTTTAAGAAATGTGAAGAAGGAAATTTGCTATGAATAAGAAGGAGTATGTATTAAATTTAGATACAACACTAATTCTACATCAAAGTGAAACCAAGTATACCCTCCGAGTGTCCAAATTCAAATGCAAAATTTGCAAAAGCATCAGTGAACCAGATGGATTTAAAAGAGGAAAAGACCAACTCTCTAAGTATTGTCAAAAATGATACAAAACTGAAGTAAACTAAGGAGAGAACTTTGTGGTGTAGGTTAGAAAAGTCAATACATCAATTCTAGTATTGTCTTTTAAGAATTACATTAATCTCCTCATGAGGTGTTTTTATCAGGATCCCCCTCCTAGGACGTTATTTTCAAGGAAAAGATTTTTTCCTTCTGTGTCAAATGGGAATTTCCCTTTTCCAGTATATATTTTGCAACAGATATCCAGCAATTGAATTTGAGCTTTTATGTTGCCATCTGTGACTTGCACATGTATGTGCATATGTATATATATATATATGATATGTTCTTTTTCTGTTTGTATGTATTACGTACATGCAGTACCGACTATAATTTTATGAGGAGATTTTTGGGCAGAGAGTAATAAAAATGACTAAGGACATTTTTAAGAAAAATAAAAAGTTGAACTAAGATTTCCTGAACCCTTATATTAGACTCAAAAACATATTCTTGACTTTTTTTAGAAGATGTTTTTTAACTTGAGTTAAAACAAGGACAGAAAAAAGTGTCTCTCTAAATCTTATCACTTTCAAAAAAATGAAAGCATGTAGGTCCCTAAAAACATCAGTTAATAGTCCCTATACCGTTTCTGCAGATGAGCATTAAAATGTATATAAAAATGATACTTGATATGTGGAGTGAATCCAATACACTAATTGCAATTCAGGGAATTTTATGATTAGAGAGCCAAAAATGCATATACAGTTTAGTATTTCATAAGATAGACACAAGATGGCAAGATATTAATAATTTTAAAAAGTCTAATTTTAATAAGCCTATAGCCCCACATCTTAAACCTATAGCACCTCCATATACACAACTCTCTAGCAGTCTCTGCAGTCCTTATTGCTTTTACTCAAGGAAGCTTTTTCATGATATATTTAATGGTTGTCTTTTTGGTACCTTTCTTCTTTTTTTATTTTTCTTTTCACTTTTTCCTATTTTAAAGATAAAATCTTCAGCAATAATTTTTGTTCTTTCACTTTATTGTGAAGATTACTAGTTTTCTTTCTCACAACTCTGAAATGCTGAAAATGCTTAGGTAACTAATTTGCAACAATCCTACAGGAGTTACCATCAGGGAACGTTTGCTATCTTCATTATCCAGAAAGACAAATTGAGACACAACAGACTGAATGAATTTCTGAGGCAATGCAATGAGGAATCAATAGCAGAAAAAGTATTAAAGATTCTGACTTTCAGTTCCATAGTTACACAAGGAACAAACCTGTCAATAGACTTTACATCAAACTAGGTCATTAGACCTAAGGAAAATAGACAACTATACCATTTCTTATTATGCTTGTTATTTACATAGCTGAGGTATTACAATATAGATCTATGAGTGGTGTGAAAAGGAGAGATTAGCTCACTGTGGTAGTGGCAACAAATCAATGAGTGCATAAAATCCAGTAAGATTTATTTTCAAGATACAGGGAAACTCACAGCAGTATCTGTATACAAATCCTTGATCATCATAAGGAAATATGCTGTCAGCCTTCCAGTCAACGGGATGTCGCATGAAAAGTGGTGGTGGAGCTCAAACAAGTCAGTTAAAATGAAACAGCAACAAAAGATTGGCTTTAATTCTATGTATAAAAATGTCAGCCAAAGGCAAAACGTAGGCATCTCTAACTATATCAAATGACTGTTTGTTGCCTCAGTGGTTGCAGAGATCATCATGGAAGCTGTCCCGGCTTGATCCTGTACTTCTTGCAAACATAGGACAGGTCTGCTTGACTTATGTGTTTGATAAGAAAATATGACACTTCCATTTCATCTGAACTCCTGGCTGTACCTTTTCTGTCAAAAGTTCAGCATGTTTGAACTGATTGCAGAGTGCAGTTATGTTGGGAGTTTGGGGCCCTGTGACTGGAAATTGTTTATTACATATCCCTCTTTGTGACAGAGAAGTTAATGAGGGCATCTTGTATGTTAAATGGGAAATAACAAGTTTTGTAGTAATTTTTCAGATGTAACATAAGTTTCTACTCCCTTAGCTTGTGAGGTCCAAAGGAATTTGTTCGAATACATGCTAGATACATTCTATTTGTTAGAATACATGTTAGAATACATTTTGATCTATTAACATCATACTAAAGAAGATGATTAAGATCTATTTTTAATTCTATTTAGACAGAAGTGTTAGTTCTTTATAAACAGTTCTTTATCTTTATAAACAGTTCTTTATCTTTATAAACAGTTCTTTACCTTTATCAAGGGTGAACCTGGAGTTATAATATTTAAAAAGAAAAATAAAACCAATATTCTAATCCATGCAATAGTCTGAATGGCTTCTCTTTATCACATTGCTAGGAATTAATTCTTCCAATACATATGCCCAGAGCAGCACCACTGTTCAAGTGCTTCCTCACCTGAAATACTGCTTTTATTTGCAATTTTTTTTGTTGCAGTAAAAATCACAAGCTTGGTCTGCAACAGAAAAGAGGAAAAATAGCTTTTGCTTAATGTAAACATGATTATTATCATGATCGGGTAACAAATTCATGTTTGTGCTCATGTATTTTGGCTCTTCAAGGGTTTAAAGCTCAGTATGTTAAGTACATTACTGAACTGTGTACATTACTGTTATGTGTTGCTACATATAATGAATCTGAATATGTGATTAAATAAAGTTCTAAAATACATTGAAAATATCCTATAGATCATAACTCACTTTTTAATATTTAGTTTGTTGTAAGAGCAAGTTCTGTTTAAAATGTGCAAAAAACAAGAGAATAACAATGAAAGCAAGACTATGCTGTGAAGAATGGGATTCTCCTGAGGAACAACTATCCCTTGAGCGCTGTTTTTTGTTTGTTTGTTTGTTTTTGCTTTTTTTGCAGTCGACTTTAGACTTTCTCTGTAGTGAGAAAGGAATATTTATCCAAGTGTATTTCGCTGAGTGAAATTCATTCCCAGAGCACACTTAGATTTGCTGATAGCACTGTGCATTGCTCTTTTCAGACAGATGAGAATCACTGTGTTTCAGGATGTTTGTTCCCCTAAATATTTATCTGCAAATCTGCATATGTGAATATGACAGTAGTAAAAATATCTATTTTTACTATAAAGAATTTAACTTCAGACACTGAAGCATTGATATAATGGTGAATCCTTTGCCTTTATGATTGCAACTCAAAGCACAAGTATCAAGATATAAAATAAAAAGCAATATGCCAGTATAGTGTCACTAACACTATTTCATCATTCACCAAATAAATGCAAAAGGTATTTCCATCTACTTATAGCTACATGTGTTGCAATTCAGTAGTTGTTACTTGGTGCTCTCTCAGGCTGTGAAACCATAAAAAATTCTGAAAAAAGTAGATATAATAGTGCTACATATACTAACCTTGCATAGAAGAAGGAAGGGGAACTTAAATGGGGCTCAAATTGCCTTATAAAAATAGGTCAAGAAGGATTTGGCTAGGGAAACTGCAGGAACATATTAATTCCTCCATTCAGCACACTTTCTAAGCACTGTGGACCTGTATTACAGCTTAAAACTACCTCTCAACACAGGTAGTGTTGAGTTTTCTCTCACAAAATGGTTATCTTACACTCCTTCTAGAGTGGCATATACCACAAAAGATGGCATTTTCTAAAGTAAACTCTATGCATTCAGGGGATGGCAAATTCATATTGCTTCTACACTGTACAACAGAAAAAATCCCAATCTTCCAATATTCAAACTGTATATTCACAGAGAGCTTAGGTGTCACATGCAGGTTAGCTCTGCCATCCACCAACTGCATTACTAGACCTGACATTAAGTCTCTGTTATAATCTGAGGACCCTGCAAATTCCATAGCAACTTAGATTTACCCACACTGTGCTTGCTGATGACATCTAGGTTAGTGTAAGATTAGTGATATCAAGGTCTCTGCTCTGGCTTTATGGAACAAAGTTTCTGAATGCCTATGAGATAAATCCCTCAAGAAAGAATCAGCTTCAGGAATGAAAAATCTAGGGATTTGGCTCCAGGCCATACAGATGCCCTTTCATGGCTCAA